>WEKX01028865.1:727809-754224 GCA_013390025.1 Pitta sordida
TCACCAGATCATAAAAGGAGATTAGGTTGGTCAGGCAAGACCTGCCTCTCAGTAAGGAGTTTTTAACTGCCCTGATCAGCCCCAGCTGAAGCCTCTCCTCACTGCTATGGGCCAGGAGCTCTAAACTACGCTCTGGACTTTCAGTTCTTCTCTATGTTACCTCAGACGTGTATCAGTCTCCTGTTCAAACACAGCTGTGTCTATGCCTAGCCAAGGACTCCTAGGGTGACCTTAGCCCTACCTGGACCTAACCCACTGGACCTAACGCTGATGTGTGAATTGACTTTGTGGTGTGTCTTTGGACATGCCTTATAGCCTTATGATCTAGACTGCCTCTGATCTATAGGTCTGCTCTGCTCTGCTGCTGAGACCTGGCTGGTGAGGTTCCTGCACTGCCAGCTGTGGGATCACCCCTGCCTCCTGGTTTGTTCCTCTGTGGGGAGAAGCTCTCTGAGCCCTCTGCCAGGCACTGTGGAGCCCAGATCTCTGGTCACAGCAGGGCTCAACCTTACAAATCTTCCTGATCTCCACAAAGCACTCCCTCATTACTCAGATCCAGGCTCCTAAGCGAACCCCCTTCCACCCAGCCAGACTATCCTTCCCTGCTTGTTCCTAACCAGCCCGTGGGACTAGCAGGGGTGGTCTGACCACCTCACTCAGCTTCTGACCTTTCATGTCTTGTCCCTTTCTTATCCACTGCCCTTGCCCTGTCTCTATGTCCCCTGAAACAGCCCACTAAGATCCCACAGCCACTGAAGTCTCTGAAAAGCATGTCTCTCCTGAGCCCAGGTATCTCTAAGGAGCCAGGACACACCATCCTCCATGGAGAGACTGCTGGCCTGAGCCCTGAGGGCTCTAACAGACCTCATTGGCCCTGACCTCCCACCTGTCCACCGCCCAGGATCCCATGTTACACCCCCAGAGCCCCTGCCACAGTGAAACCACCATATCAGGGCTGTTCTCCTGTTCCCCACCACCCTGTCCTGCCTGACCATAAGCCCTCCTGATCCCAACTTATTTCCTGGCTTGTCCTTGAGCCTGCCCTGTCATTATGGACCTGCCTGGTAGTGGCTGGATCTCATCACAGCCATCACTTGTGGAAATGACTTCCCAGCTTGGTTTTGGACTTGCACTGTCTGTACATTGCCTTATGATCCGAAGGCTTGGTTGGACCTGTTACCATTTCAGGGTATGTTCTGTTTCCCTTGTTCAGATGCTATGGGGCTGGGGCTCTGGTCAGTGAGTCTCCCATCCACAGGCAGCAGCCAGCTCTCACTGCTCCCTAACCCTGGCCTCTGTAGAAGGACCCTGGCCCTAGGTGTGCCCATGGGTGTTGATGGAACCTGTTACTGGCATTTGGTTCATCTTCCCTGTGCTCAGATGTTGTGGTGCGGCACTAGCTGCTGAGGGCACTATCCACATGGGGTCTGGCTCAGTGTCCTCATGGAACAGCACTGCTCCTGCTGCTCCTGGCAGCCCAGCTAACTTTTCACTCACAATATGAACTTGTAGAAAGATGGTTAGAATCTAAAGGGTGCTGGCCCTTTAAGAGAGTGCACAAAGCCCAGGCTCGGTTCAAGCTTGGCCTTGGAACAGCAGAAATAGAGGAATGTTTTGATAATGGCTTCTTGTAGAAAACAACAGGTGTCTTGATTGTAATTGCAAAGTACAAACCGCTGTGTGAGCACGAATTGGCAGAAATGTGCTATATATGACCTGTGTGAACCCTGAATAAACGAGTCTTAGCTGTAATTCATATTGGATCGTCGCTTTGATCTCCGAAGTCCTGGCTTTCTTCTTTTATGAACTGTTTACTTAGTCTATAGTTCTTGAATCTCACTACATGGATATTCCTGAAAGCCTTACTAAATCAAGGCTTACAATATCCTCTGCTCTCCTCTTCTTTTTTAGAACAAGCCACCCCATCCTAGAAGTCACATGAGGTTGGTCAGGAGATTTGCTCTTGATAAATCTGTGCTGTTTTTCCCATCACCTTTTATTCCCTCACGTGTCTCAAAATGCTCCCAGGAGGCTTTGTTTCAGAGCCTTCTGGAGGGATTTGAACTCAAATACAATTGTACATCAAGGTGCTAGTGACCCACACAAAAGCTGACATGAGAGAGCACAGGCCCTCTGCTGTGCAGAATGTATAGGTTGGTTCCCCATCCTGTGCTGTGCTGCACAGTGAACTTCGTGTGCAAGTCAGCAAGAAGCAACCTGTAGGTAGCTTCCACTTGGCATGAGTGACTGTACCCTCTGTGTCCTTGTATTTATCATAAAGTGAAATGGCAAGTTTTCATGTTTCCTTTTTCCTTTTGTTTCACAGTGAAAAAGAGTTGTTTTCTTCTTTAAAAATTTGTGCAAGAGCTCTAAAGACCAGAGTGTCAGTGAACACCTATCTCCATGGATGGGATCTACACTGCATGTCATTCCTTGCCTAGTGGTCTGTCCAGTGCTGCAGAACTTGGGGTAGATGCAGTAAATAGAATATTAAACAATATCTTACAGTCTCTGAGCGTATTTTGATGAAGGTCATAATGAATACTAACCCTTAGTGCCTTGCAGCAGTGCACTGCACCTTTTCAGTGACTGCCGAAATCTGTAGTCTTGTCAATTCTATTCCTTTCCCTGTCTGAAAATTAGTCACTCTTTTCAAATCATCAGGACACTTCTCCAGCCATCCTGACTTTTCTTTTGACTTCTTTTTGCTGTTCTACTTAAAGTTTTTCTTACTCCCCTTCACATCCCTTGTCAGCTTTCCTTCCAGAAAAATGCTTGTTTTTCAAATTCCATGCCTGGATGCATGGGGAGACCTTCTATACTTCTGCCAGTGGATTCTCCTTGCTTTAAACTCTTGTACACTTTCTTTCTGCATTTGAGTTCAGACAGAATGAAGGCACTGTCATCATCAGAGATACCATATATTGTTTTCACAGCGAGAAATGTGTCATGTATGGAAACAAGTGAAAGGCTTTACCTCTATGTGAGGCTAAAACTTATTCAGTCATAGTGAGGATGGTTTTCCAGAGTCTGAGACAAACGCTGACACCCAACCCATTGCTGGCCTATGGGATGCGATCACTGAAAGTTACGCCACGAAGGTCAAACCAACCCATGTCAGATAAATATCCATGGGAGAGCATTAAGAAATCATCAGCTGTACAATGAAGTCTGAGCCCATGTCAGGTTATAATGAATGCAAGATGCCATATGGGGTATCACAATGACAATTAAGAGCAATGACAAATGCCCCATCACAATCTGGGAGAGACCAAGGCAGCACTACAGGCAACAATGTACATCTCCAAGAACAGCACAGAGCTGCTACAGAAAGCTCCCATGTGGACTATGACAATCTGTCTGAAGGAGCTTGACCAACACTTCATTTGCTTTGTACTGGGGAAAAAAGCAGTCTCACAGAACTAATGAAAGAAATCATTGATAGCTACAGCACCTAGGTCTGCAATGACAGATAGGCAGCTTAAATCACTGGATGATTTGTCTCTCTGTGAGTGGTTGCCTCTGTCCCTGATTGAAAGACAGCTTCCAGAGCCACAATGCAGAATGAAGACAAACATAAAACAACTAACATGCTCCTTCCTAATGGCAAAAGAGCAGGAACAAGGAGTAGAACAAAATTTCAAGTTCTGAAAAAGTTGTGTTTGGATGAGGCACTTTGGTCCGTAAGCTGACCTGGACTTCATATCCTTTTGGATAAGAAGTACCTTTCATATTCTTAGTTATCCAAGGCTCAAGTACTCATGAGTCGATTGGTTTTGGGCAGCTCCACAATGAAATGCCCATCAGAGGAAAGGGCAATAGGGCCTTAGCTGACCTCTTTCTTTGGACAAGCATTGTCAAATAAGGATGTGTGACTGAACTGTTTGTACTGCTTTGCACAGCTGTGCTGGACAGAGAACTTTGTTTTTTGTCCCAGGTAGTCTTCCAACTGCTGGAGGGTTTGCTTACTCTCTCTAGACTCCATGTCAAGTAGACTGCACAAGACCTTTGTGTGCTGATGCTATGCTGACGATCTGCTCTGATCCTGTTTGCAGTTTGCTCATGGGTATATTTTTTTGCTTAAAACTGGCTTTGCATTAATTATTAGTTTGAACACAGAAAACCATCAGACCTCTCAAAAAGAGCACAGCACGCCCTTATCATACATTACCAAAACAGAGCTAAATATTCTCAATGTATTTGCTTATTGTGGATGTGTTCTGACCCCAAAACTCCAATTCGTGGACAGAAAACATGACTTTTGTATCACTCATGAAACAAAGCTCCGCATTAAACTCATACAAAGCTGTGCTGCAGGTTCAGAACCAAGAGATTACACAGAAGTCAAATTCATCAGGTATTAAAAACCACCACTGGGGTCATCTTTTACTTGCAGTATGATGGTGTGAAAAAAATGATCACCAACAAAACTGTAGCTGCTTCCTGGATATATCTGCAGGTCCTAAAATACAGGCTGTCTATGAAGAGCTGGGCCAGTGATGCAGGTCTCGGCACGTCTGAAATTCAGGTATGATAGGCTGGATTAAGGGAAGGGAAATCATGGTTGTTTAGCAGAGAGACTTGAAGGACATTTGAAAGGCATATTTGAGTGAATTAAATACACTGGACAACTCTTACATACAGCAATGGAAGACTAGTGTGATAAAATTAGAATTAAATCCATGTGAACCCAAAGTGGCCCTGAACCAAAAAGGGATAAAATCTGAAAATAGTGGCAGAAATCTGAGGCTCTCTCTAACCAGTGTGAGAAATCAGCTCATTAGGTGTAAACACATAGATTCCAGAATCATAAAATATCTGAAGTTGAAAGGGATCATTGAGTCCCCCCCTTGCAAGGCTACTTGTATATAAACCATATGACTAAGAGTATTTTCGAAACACTGGAAGCATCTCTTTGAGGCTAGATGTCTTCTCCTGCATCTTACTGCCTGCTAAACAGCTACTTGCCTTGGGGAAAGGCAAAACTGTCCTTTTCCTTGTTATATCACTATGATGTTTGAGTGTGTCAGGACCACTTGGTCTACATTGATCTGTATATTAACAAACAGATATGATATGAAGATATGAAGAGCTGAGTAGAATAAATGTACATAACTCATTGCTGGTGTTTGAGCAGATGGTGACGATTTTTGATTAGCAATGCACCTGGGAGATTCATTGTCCATTCCCTTTCTCCATCCACATACCAATTTGTACTTTTTAGGTAGGGATAATTTTTTATGATAAGCACTTCTATCATCAGAAAAAGTAGACAAGTTATTTAGACCTTCTTAAAGTCTGAAAGAGAAGAAGCAACCCTGCTTCTTTAAAAAAAGTGAGAATTATTCTGTGCTTAGAGATATATATCTGTCAGACTATCTGAGGGAAAACAAAAAACTCCCTGAACTAAACAAAAGCACTTGTCTGATACCTGTGGAGTAGAGATCTAATGAAAAATAACACTTCCACTACAATCTTGTGTTGCTTAAGCCCTCAGATTACCTTGCTGACAACAAGGAGGATGTAGATTTCTATCGCATGTTTATTTTTACAAAAGGAAGCCAGCTGATGCAAAGAACGCTGCACTGCCTAAACTTTTAACAGCAGTATAGAAACTTACCTCTTTTAACAGAGATCACAGTTATTTTCCATATGTTCAAAAGAATTATCTCATACAGACTTTGGGACTTCCTTCCCTCGTGTTTTTAAAATCATATAGTACTTTACAGAGGTCAGAATGGTTTCTTTACTGTTTGTCCATTCTGTTATTTCAATACAGAACAATACCTTTTATAACTGAAATATATTTGCTATTGTATATTATGATTGTCCGACAGACCATGAACACCCCTCCAGCTAGATTTCACAGTTCCTTCGGCCTCTGCCAGCAATTAAGTTACTCATGGAAGATCCGAGAGATACATTGTAAGTGTATATGTACTACAAACATATTTGGAACTGGCCATGTTTTACTTTGTCTAGAGCTATGTTTTGGTTTAAACCAGTGAGAATAAAATACAGTCAGGTCTCCTATATTGTGGACCCATGGTCTTAATCGGGTTCCGCAAAGCCCGACTTCCGCATTGAATGGCAGCTCATTAATACGCAAATTTGCCCTGCACCCTCAATCCCCAGTGCTGTTTCAGCAATGTGTTGCTGTGTATCAGTGTTTGTGTCGGCCCTACCTGGTGTCTGCAGCCACCCCACAGTGGGAAAACCCCCTTTTTGACTTGGCCAGGGACACAGTTTCATAACTGCACAGTGGTGGCTCCGGAGGAGTGGCGGCACCACTGCTGCCACTACCGCCACTGCGGTGGCAGGTCACACATACATAGTTGCGAAAAGAGGCCTCCTTCATTGCTAAAAATCATGCCACTAAGATCTGAAGCCGCAATAGGGGCTGCGAAGTGCAAGAGGGCCGACTGTAGTTTGCTATGAAACCACCTGCATATAAAGATTTTTTTTTAAAAAAAGGGCTTATTTTTGACTTTCAGCTCAGTTGGTTTTCTGAAATATACACTTCTTTACTTCTCTAGTTTTGAGAGTAGAATAAAAGGCCAAGTCTTGTTCTCCCTTTTCTTCTACCTAGGATGCTTCAGCTACATTTTGTACATTCAGAAAGGATCAGTGGAAAGACAGCTTGGGTCTGTTACTAGAATCCCAATAGCAAATTGACTTACTATTGACAGATTGACTAACAACTGCTAATTATATGCTCCATCACTAAGGTTTTCACACTTTTTGTCTTTACTGCCATCCCAGTGTCTTGTTGAAAATGAGGCTTGAAGGAATACGAATGTTATTTCCCAGACTTTTCCCCAGCCCAATGGTCCTAATGTACCGGTGGAAAGCACTGTTATACAGAATAAAAATTGTCCTGGTTTAGGTTTTTTGCTGCTCTGGCATCGAGGGGATTAACAGCTCAGCTCTTGCCTGGGCCTCAGTCGCTGCCATGGCATTCAAGGTTATAGAGATAGAGGCGTCTCTGTGAATAAACATNACTTTGCAGTTCTGATCGGGTTAGTTAGTAAGTAAATCCTTTATATTCTTTACTTGTAGCTTGCCTTGCTTTTTTGCCTGTGACCAGTTTTATTTTCCAGTTTTATTTTCCAGTTTTTCTCCTCCAGGAGAGATTGTGGTGAATCTCTGGCATCCAGCCAGGATCTAAACAACAACAGCAGTTTGCCTTGCTTTTTTTTTTTTTTTTGCCTGTGACCAGTTTTATTTTCCAGTTTTATTTTTCAGTTTTTCCTCCAGGAGAGGTTGTGGGTGAATCTCTGGCATCCAGCCAGGGTCAAACCACAGCAAAAATTAATATTTGTCCTCTCTTCAATGAATAATGAACCCATTGAAACAAGAAACTGATCTAATACCATTAAATTATTTTTATAGTGTCAAAGGTCAAAATTCTGAAGGGCAGCAGTGGGTGGGTCACAATTCAGACGGTATAAATTCCCAAGGGCTCAGACAGTATGCATACATACAGCTGGAAAGCTGTATTCCCCTTGGTGCTGAAGCTCAAAAGGTAAGCATTTCTCTAGGAAAATTTACTTCCTCACTATATTATTTCTTGTTTAAGACTAAACTTTAAAAAAGTGGAATTATTGTTTTGTGTTTGATATCTTTGCTTGTTTAGGACACTGTATGCTTTCTACATTATTTTATTATGTGTAAAATTTGAGCCTTTGGGGTTTGGGGGAGATTTATAAAAAGCTATTCTTTGTGCTTAAAATACAATTTTATTTCAGAGCATCTTATCCTCCCATTCAGTATCCCTTAAGTATGATTTTGAAAGTCACATAATAACTTTGCTTGGTTGGCATCTGATTTCAATAGAGTGCACTGAGAGCAAAACTCAGTGCATTCTATTTGCAAAATTCAGCGAATTTGCTAAGTTTATTTTAATGTGCAATTTCTCAACATCTGCACCCTAGAAAGTACAGCTGGTAAACACTACACAACATAAAAAGATGACTGAGCGTACATGTACACTCACATGGGACATGTATATAGAAAGGGAAGTTAGAGATACGTGTATGTGAGTGTATGTGTATATATCCAAGAGCACAGTCATGAAAAATCTTGGTTGAGTTTAAGACAAAAATGGAGATCCCACGATTTAGGTCCTATATAAGGGGCTGGATTTTGAAAAACAACAAACTTCTACAACTTCTAATAATAATGAGACAGAATCTAGATTCATGCTGACTTCAGAAGCTGTGTTTCATATAAGCACTGTGCCTAGACAGGAGTTATATCATCCAGCACTTTATAGCTGCCTCAGAAACAAGCTTTTACTGGCCTTCGTCACAAACAAATATTCATGCAACAGTGCTGAATGATAATAGATGTTGCTATTTTGTCGTGTCTGCATGTCTTCTATCTGAATGTCACTAACAAAATTTCTCAAAAAGTTTATAGTGTAGTATGTTTAAGCAAAGTGAGCTTTATATGAAAGCATAATAGGATGAAAAATGAATTTTGTGCATCAGTCTTGCTCCTAGACTAGGTAACCTTAGACAAATTATATTGCCTCTCCATGCTTCCATTACTAAAACAAGGGTAAAACGACAGTCTTTGAACATTTACTGACAGTAACTTCTGTGCAACAAATAGATATTTTAGTGCACTTATTTTTAGAAAACAAAAATAGCCAGCTAGTCTCTACTTTTACTTATGTCCGTCCAAACTTAGAGCAAGTCTAACATGATTTGCACTTAAATTTCCAGCTTTGCAATTACACCAAAGAGATCATACTTTCAACAAAGCTACTACAAAGTTCTATGGAATTCTAGCCTTCCATGAATGAAAATAAGTATGGGTAATTTTTGTTTAACTGCTTTGAAAGGGTGAACAGAAATCACACACAGATTTAAAACCTCTGAGGAACTGTTAGAAAATGGCAACTGGATACAAACGCAGAAAGAAAGAGATTTATGAATACAGAGTTTCTAATATGCATGAGAAGTGATCACAGTGATAGGCATGGTTATCACAGAATGACTTCAAAACTACTTGTTTATATTTTGTTGCCTGAAAGCTGCTATTAAAGTGCAAATGCTGTGTTTGTATGCTATTCCATTACATTGTTATTGTACTTCTATTCTAGACAATACTGGTTTCACAATGGCCTCCATCGGTCCTGTAAGCACAGAATTTTGTTGTGATGTATTCAGGGAGCTGAGAATCCAGCATGCCCAGGAGAACATCTTCTTCTCCCCTCTAACCATCGTTTCAGCTCTGTCTATGGTCTACCTAGGTGCAAGAGATAACACCAAGGCTCAGATAGAAAAGGTGAGACTATAGATAAAGATTTAAACCCTCCTGTTACTTGACAGACCAACAGCACTTAGTCATATAAAGTCCCATGCACAGATCAGAGGCTAAAAATGTGAATCCAGAGTTATCAAAAACTATGGCCACCTCAAAATCCCATAGTGTTACACAAAAACACATCCCATAGTGTTACACAAAAATATATCAGCCAGAAATCTCAAAACTGGGTTTAAATGTTGTCATTGTTAGCAGTAGGATTCTCAAACAGAACAACACATTCCAGTGGTCTCTTATTTGGAGTAAGGAAAGGAGACAAAATCTCTAGGGAGAGTGCCAAAACATGTCTCCAGACTGTGAAATGTTTCACATTTCCTACAGCTCTCACTATTTCCAGAGAGTGACTGGCTTGTTACCTGAAAGAAAGTTGGTATTATTAATAGCACACACATTGGAGCTGACTCCTTGATGTTCAACAGAAAAAACAGATCATCCAAGCAGGCAACACACTGCTCATAGATGGTACAGATGGATTGCTCTTTTTGAGTCGTTAGGCAATAGGTTTACTTCAAACCCTATGTGTTAATCTCAGTTGCATAACCTTTTTCTTGTCATACCCGTTATTTCAATTACTGTAATTCTCAATTACAGGCTGTTCACTTTGATAAAATCCCAGGATCTGGAGCAAGTGGTGAATCTCAGGTACAGAAATAATTTAATCTCCTTCTCTATGTCACTTTCTCCCAGGAGCAAAAATTATCAGACAAGCAGTCTCAGCACTTCCAACCCTCCTTCAGTGAGCAGCTAATGTGCTGCATCCAGCATTTGGGGGAACACTTCATTCATAAGACTAGATGGGGAAGACAGCTAACAGAGAATTCAGAACAAGCATAAAATGAAACTCATTACCATAATATTGTGAAAATAGGGGAAAATTACAGATACTTGAATCTGTAGGCAAGATAGCTGGATGCTACTGGTTAAATGGGACCAGTTGGGAATAGAGGAAAGCCTGCCCAATCTGCCAGAGCTAGATTACTGTAGCAGGTAATTAAGAGTGCCGAGAAAGGTATGAGGAAATTGTATATATGTATTACAAAATCATTATATCAGTATAGTTACAGCAACCAGACACACAGGATTAATAGTTTTATAAGCAGAAATGTCTGACCTAAACTACTCCTTTCATGTAGCCTGTAAAACCTACTGCATAATTAGTAAAACTAGGATAACATCATCTATCTTTCTATTTGTATTCATGTCAATGGTTCAGTGCGGCGCTTCTCTGAGCATCCACACTTCGCTTAAAGACATATTCGCCCAAATCACCAAACCAAGCAACAACTATTCAGTCAGCATTGCCAGTAGACTTTATGCTGAAGAGACGTACCCAATTGTGCCGGTGAGTTGCTCTAAGAAATTTTCATCCTTGTGGAAGAAAGGATTCATGACTTCTCTCTATCACAGCCCTAACCCAAGACAGACTTGGAAAAAAATGTGACTAGTCAAAAAGATATTTGTGCACAGTCCAATAATGATTCAACTAAGTCAATGTATAATTAGAAAAGGTAATTTTTGTTGTTAAGAGTTAACTTCAACTGTTTTTTCAACCTGCAAAACAAACTTGAAATATAACTTGAGGTTCTCAAAACCAGTCTGAGGTTCTCCATTGAAAAGAACATTTTTTTTTTAAATTTTTGAAATTTTTTGAAAATACCACTGGAAAATAAAAATCATAAAAGTGGAAAAAATGAAAAAAAAGCCCTATACGTAACAGAAATGAATGTCATTTTTGAATCAAACTCAGTTCTGGAAAATAGTTTTTAAAAATTGTGGACAGTACTCTTCCTTGAAACAATGAATTTCAAATCTTAAAATAGTTATGAAGCAGAATAATGGCTTAATGTGCCATTTCTCTGCCACTTAATTAGCCTTAACAAGTAGATTATTCATATCTGTTAATTTCATTCTTGCATTTTACATTTGCAAAACGTGTTGACATTCTGATCTGAATATGGCATATTCTTCCTTTGCAGGAATACTTAGAATGTGTGAAGGAGCTCTATAAGGGAGGCTTGGAACCTATCAGCTTTCAAACAGCTGCAGAACAAGCCAGAGAGATCATAAATTCCTGGGTCGAAAGGCAGACAAATGGTAAGAGGAAGCCAACTATCAGCATAGGTAGTTGTCACCATGTTTAAACAGCATATGAGAATACATAAATCAGGAGGAAAAAAACCCCCAAATTTCTCCCTCTGCTCCTTTTAGATAATAGACCAGTTCCCAGATATAGAACTACATCATTTAACAAATATTTTTCTCTCAGACGTGTTTTAGAGGACTCTGTATATCTGTAGGGGCTTTGTGGATATATAATACTTCCAGTCTTGGTAAAAGACAGAGCACTAAAATATGCTTTGTACACATTGAGAAGTGGCCTGACAATAATGTTTTGAGTTTGAATTGAAGCAAGAAGTATTCAGTATTTTGTTTGGAGACCACCCTGAGATAAAAGGTTCCAATGGTTCTTCCCATTGTCACAAAATATACTAGTTTTGTAATGAGTAGATCTCTGGGTCTTATATCTCTCACTATAATGCTTCATAGAGAGGTAAACGACAGCCACTGCCAACGGCAGTAAGCAAACCTTGGAAGTCAAAGATAACAGCTACAAAACCAAAACAATGTCCCTGCTCTACACCCTCCTCCCCACAAAACCTTTACCCTTCATTTCATGTTGTGATTGCCAAGTAGGCTGTGTTATACACAGATGTGTTACACATGTTCTCTTTTCTTAAAGGAATGATCAGAAATATCCTTCAACCAAGCTCTGTGAATCCACAGACTGATGCAGTCCTTGTCAATGCCATTTACTTCAAAGGATTGTGGGAGAAAGCATTTAAGGATGAAGGCACCCAGACAGTGCCCTTCAGAATTACTGAGGTATGTGGGCATACGTCACCTTAAAGGTGTCATCTTCTAGGTTTTATGAAGGGAGTAGGCGAGTTGTTATAGAATCTTTCTGAACAAGAGCAAATAGCTATTTAAACCATAAGTAGACATTTCTACACTTTAGGAATAACCTTTGTGAAAACTATATTATCTTATTTGATTTTGCAGCAAGAAAGCAAAGCCGTGCAGATGATGTTTCAGATCGGTTCATTTAAAGTGGCAGAGATCCCTTCCCAGAAATCTAGGATCCTGGAGGTCCCATATTCCAGTGGGCAGCTGAGCCTGTGGGTGCTGCTGCCTGATGACATCTCTGGCCTGGAGCAGGTATGGCCCTGGCAGCTGGGTTTCAGAAACCATAAACATGATGAAATTTAGACACTGAAAAGCTCTGCACAATCAAGTTTTGTTAAAGCATGTCACCAGCACAGATCTGAATATTGGTAACATGGAATTGTTGCATAGAAGCATGCAGATGTCTCAGTGGTCCCCCAACAGGTCGTGCTGAGAATGGATTGCTTAAGGAACTGCTTTAGTCAGTTAAATATTTGTCACCACAGAACAGATTCTTCTCAGATGAGCAGCTGTTACTCCAGCAGCTTACTCCAAAAGTTTTATATCCCCATTCCTCTACATTGAGGAGCTTCCTGGGAAGTTCATGTTAGCTTGACTACTTGTAAATTATTGCTTAGTTTGACAGGATTCAACATGCTTCCTTCATACCTTCAAAAATTAAAGTCTCTAAAAACTGAATATGAGGACTACTGGAATGGTTAAAGAAATTTCAGAAAGAAAAATGTGCATGACATGGTATGATGGATATGAACAGAATACAGTCATGGGATATTGTCATGAGCAGGACCACAAGTTGAATAGGAAAAGTTACGCAATAAATCAGAGCTCATTGAAATGATTGTACACAACTCAAAAAATCTAAATTATAAAAATAAACAGGCATTTTAACACAGTTAAATTTCTTCAGTAACACCCGATAGCTCAGGTATGTGTACTGATTGATAGGAAACTCAATATGAGCCAGCAGTGTGCCCAGGTGGCTAAGAAGGCCAATGGCATCCTGGCCTGCATCAAGAACAGTGTGGTCAGTCGGTCCAGGGAGGTTGTCCTCCCCCTGTACACAGCGCTGGTCAGACCCCATCTTGAATACTGCGTGCAGTTCTGGGCTCCCCAGTTTAAAAGGGATGTTGAGCTGCTTGAGAGGGTGCAGAGAAGGGCAACGAGGATGGTGAAGGGACTGGAGGGCAGGCCCTATGAGGAGCGACTACGGGAACTGGGACTGTTCAGTCTGGAGAAGAGGAGGCTCCGAGGGGACCTCATTGCTGTTTACAACTACCTGCGGGGAGGTTGCAGCCAGATGGGTGTAGACCTCTTCTTCCAGGCTGACGACACCAGAACGAGAGGGCACAGCCTCAAGCTACGCCAGGGGAGGTTTAATCTCAATGTTAGGAAGCGGTTTTTCACGGAGAGAGTAATTGCACATTGGAATGGGCTGCCCAGGGAGGTGGTGGAGTCGCCATCCCTGGAAGTGTTTAAGAGAAGACTGGACGAGGAGCTTAGTGACATGGTCTAGCTGGTCTAGCTGGGGGGTGAGGGCTGGATGACCCTGGGCCCCCTCCGGCTCAGAGTGGCCTGCTAGACTGTGAGGCATCTAGGTTGTTATTATACTCTGGGATGTGCTCTTGGTCGCTGTACGGGTATTAGATGGTGAGTTGGACTAGATGATCCTTGTGGGTCCCTTCCAACTCATAATTTTCTGTGATTCTGTGATTCTGTATCAGTAACGTTACGGTTAACACCTGGTTACTTGGGAGGTCTTAAATGTAGATAGACCTTACAACTCATAAGCACAGAAAGATTTTTGGAATATATTTCTAAAGGAAAGAATATAAATAAGCAAGACCTTTTCTGAGAAGCCATTTCATTAAGAAAATGAACTGGCAGTGAATCTACTGAAGAAACAGAAAGCAGGACAGAGAAGAGAAGAAAGAGTCATGGGTTGTTTTCCTCTTCTAAATGCTTTAATCTGTATACATCGAGAAAATATACCATGAGAAGAGCAGTCAGTTTAAGAGAAAAATCTAAAATTGATTCTAAATTGCCACAAAACAAGCTGTGCTCTCATTTCAGAGATCTAATTTGCTTGTCTCCTTGCAGCTTGAAACTGCAATCACCTTTGAAAATCTTAAGGAGTGGACCAGTTCTGCGAAGATGGAAGAGAGAAAAATAAAAGTTTATCTCCCCCGCATGAAGATTGAGGAAAAATACAACCTCACATCCCTCTTAACACCCTTGGGTATCACCGACCTGTTCAGCTCATCAGCCAATCTCTCTGGTATCTCCTCAGCAGAGAGACTGAAGGTGTCTTCAGCTGTCCATGAAGTGGTTGTGGAAATCTATGAAGATGGCAGCAAGGTGGTAGGCTCAGCAGAAGTTGGGGTTGATGGTACAAGTGTGTCTGAAGAGTTTAGGGCTGACCACCCTTTCCTATGGTTGATCAAGCACAACCCAAGCAACAGTATCTTATTCTTTGGCAGATGTTTTTCGCCTTAAAGAAAGGAAAACTGAAAGAGTTTCTGTCCCTCACAGCAAGATCCAAAGTCCTGCAGTATCAAGGGTAGAAAGAAACACATACTCACTCTTTCATCCATATTTTCTAAAATCAGAAGGCTTTATTTAAAAGAAAAAAAGGCAGAGAAATGATGCCATTCCTTTATGCAGAGTATTGTGACTTACTCGTGAAGGAACAGTTAAGTTATTTACTCATGAATGAAAATTGGACCCAAGGAAAGCATGAACATGAAGAAAGATGTTCTTGGTGTAAGTTAACAATAATATCGTGGAATCATCACACTTTAAAAACACCACCCAATTTACCAGCAGATATTTTACAGGGGGAAAAAATGCTGCAATAATTAAGCCAGGTTTCTCTATGTACAGAGTGGTAACTCCTCTGCAATCAGTCACTCAAAAGTTCCCAGATTACACTCTAAACTAGCATACCAATAGGTATGGTAGGTGCCATACTTTGACAAAGCAACTGAATTTTCTTTGTGCTCCTGATACTGCAAGGCTCTTCCTCACTTTCTGAAGATGCATTATAGGAATTCTATAACTTATATTTCTCTTGAAATCATTTTGGCTTAATTATCATGACCAAATATGCCAGGTTGCTATTCAAATTTTCTCCATGTATCCATATATAATAGGTCTTGCAGATGTACTCTTTTTATGCCTTTAATAATAATAAAAACATGTTTAAGCAAATGCATTTCATTTGGAGTACTTTACGTGCACCTGGGACATGGTAATCCTGGTTATACGAACAACTGGGGGATAAAAGGCTGGAGAGCAGTCCTATTGAGAGAGATCTGGGGTTTTGGTTTGATAGCAAGCAGAATATGCCCTGGCAGCCAGAAGGGCCAACCACATCCTGGCATGCATCAGGCACAGCAACGCGTGTCAGTTGAGCGAGGTGATTTTCCTGCTCTACACTGCACTGGTGTGGCCTCACCTTGAGTACTGTGTGCAGTTTTGGGTGCCTTCATGTAAGAACATCACACAGGGGAGGGTGACCAAGATGGTGAAATCTCTCTAGGGCAAGACATAGAAGGAGTGGCTGAGGTCACTTGGCTCATTCAGCTTCAAGAAGACAAGGTTGAGGGGTGACCTCATCACAGAATACAACTTTCTCAACTGGGGCACTGCAGGAGGAGATGTTGATTTGTCTGGTGGTGAGCAAAGGCATGACAATATGTAATGAAGCTGTATCCAGTTTAGATTGGACATCAGGAAAGGTTTCCTCACCCAGAGGGTGGTGGGTCATTGTAACAGGCTTTCCTAGAGAAGCGGTCATAGTGCCAGGCCTGTAAAAGTTCAAGACGCATCTGGATGATGGTCTCAGTCATAAGTTTTCTTCATAGGGAGTCCTATGAGGAACACGGAGTTGGAGTCTATGATCCTTATGGGTTCTTCCAACTTGAGATATTCTATATTTCTATAATTCTTTTATCAGAGCTGGTTCACTGATTTCAGAGAGGTCAGGAATAAGATCTATCCTAACTTTCAGCTAGAGATACAATATTGAGACCAACTCTATGCCAGGAATAGACCACTATGACTCATAATCCTTCATGCATGCAGGTCACATTAGTAAGGTGTATGGCTTCTAGCACAAAACATGATTCATCCAGTTCCTCTGAAACAGAAGTTGATAAGCAGTGTGGAAGGCAGCTGGATATGTGCAGAATCTACACGTCACTGAGACCACAGCACTGCCTCAGAGAACAAAGGGGAATGGGAAATGGGAAAGAGTTTTTTAGTTATCTTTGTGGTTGGTTTATAACACTCTTATTTAGTGACTAAAGAGAATGATCATGCTAAGATGTGACGTCTATGGCAAATTACAGTTCTTCTGTGGAATTAATTATTCTTCTCCTCTTTATCACCGTAGCAAGAAATGAAACAGAACTGTGAGGATCTGTCTCAAAGAAGTACCAGAAGAGTGAAAAAGAAAGGTTTTGGAGGGTGCAGCTAATGCAAGGCTATGCTGATCCCAGTATGTACAGCATAGCATGAGGGCTAGGTGGTCTGTGGTGGAATGTTTTTTCAGTTCCACCACAGAGTATTTTGCTTGTTCTACTTGTTTTAGCTTCCCCCTTCATCCTTCAAGGTAACACATACTTTGGCAGGACCTAGGGGACATGACTTGCTGGAAGAAAACACTATCTTGCAAAAGAAGGAAGGTAACATGAAACCACCTTCAGTGGTGTGTAACTAGTTCAAATATTTTCCTTCACTTTCCTTTATCTTAGTTGATTGCTGGTCAAGAGATAACAAATAGGGAAATTTATTGCAAGAGAGCTAACAATGTGTTTATTATTGTCCTGGAGTTTCTGTTGATCTGGCCATGGAAATAGCGCACTTAAATCCCTTAGGACACTTAACTTCCAGCAGATTTGTTCTAAAAATGCATTATTCACAGCATTCACAGAATAGATAAGATTGGAAAAGACCTTGAAGATCATCTAGTCCAACCTATAATCCAACTAAACCTAACATTTACATCTAGATCATATTATTCAGCACCTCATTCAGCCTACCCTAGAACTCCTCCAGGAACGGCAACTCAACCACCTCTGCAGGCAACCCATTCCACATCCGTATCACTCCTTCAGTAAAAAAACGTTTCCTAATATCAAGTCTAAACCTCCTGTGTTGAAGCTTAAGACTATGGCCTCTCGTCCTGTCTCCAGTCGCCAGGGAGAAAAGACCAACCCCATGTCTTCATTTTCAGGCTGTTGTAGTTCACATAAATTAAAACATACTTCTTCACAAACAGAAGATACAAAGAAGTACATTTCCTCCTGTATGCAGACAGTTTCAGTGCTGCCTCCTCTTTCTGTTGGCTTCTGCCAGCACAACAACAAGCAGTCATATTCTTCTCCTCGATAGCCACTTTCAAAAAATGCACTTCAGTACAGTGGTGAGTGTCCCCGCCTCTCACACAGAAGACCGGGGGTTCAATTCCTGCCAGAGAGGCAGTGGTGCAGTTTAAGAGTTGGACTCGATGATCCTTGTGGGTCCCTTTCAACTCAGAATATTCTGTGTGATTCTGTGATTCCTTAACCAGCTTTGCAGTCTGTCATACTTAATACACACACAGAAAAACTCCAAACCAAACCAAGCAACCAAAACCACTATCCATGCATTCCCAGTCCCATGTTTTCAAAGACTGAAAACTTTGAAACCATTTTGGGACTTGGTAAATCACACCTCCATTAAGGAATGGATGCTGGAGTCCTCAGATCTCAGACAGAAAAATATTTGTCTGACCACTGAAATTGTCAACAGACTTCCACACCTGAGGTACCATAGGCGCTGTAATAACAGGCACCTAAAGTACAGTCCTGTAAAAGAACAAGCCTGGATCTAGCTTCAGGTAGTGTGCCAGATATCCATCACCCACCATGGAACAAGTCTTCTTCATGCCAGCAGATAAGGCTAGATCTTCTTCTCTCGAACCTCAGAGAAGCAAATAGCACGATGTCACAGAGATTTCAGCTTTCTGCTGAGTCATCAAGTACAGGTGGATTGACCTCTCATTTACCCCCAGTGGTTTTTTCACCACAAGTATAGAAGAAGGCTCATCCTCACAGCTTTAGGCTCCACCATTAGGGGCTTTTACTGCTGTACCACCACATCTGATATATATATTTGTAATCTCACACATGAATAGAGAGAAAATTAATTCAAAGGATTAGTGAGTTACAAGAGGATACAAGACCATACTTGCTTGCTTTCCTGTAGTCTTACAATGGGAAGGTAATTCCATAGAGATGACAGAATCTGACCCGGGGGCCTTCCTTAATTCTTCTAATGCGTAAGAATGCAAGTAATATTGCTCAGTTGAACAAGGCAAGTTATTTGCAAAAATTTGTCTCCTGAAGCTTATAGATTTAAAAAGTAATTCAAGTTGAAATGGGGCAGCATGATAGCCATCAACGACATATTAGGTTGCTCAGGGCCCTTCCCAGCCAAATGTTGCATATCTTTAAGTTTGGAGAATCCAAAAGGTTCCGAATAATTGCATTTTAAACACAAATCCAAATACTACTAATGTAGAAGTAGTGTAAACCAGACAGCTGGCTTGGCTTTCTCCCACCAAATGAGTTGGCCACATGTGAGAATGAGCCCCACCAGTTCCAATATTTTGATTCTCCAATGATCAGCCCACAAAGCTCTCATTGTTTTCTCTCACTTTTAACCCTCTTGAAGCCTATACAGAATATCTCCGAAAATTCTGAGGAGTGTTTTGTCACCCTATGAACAGCAAATTCCTAGCATTGTTAATAATGCTTAGGAGCAAAAGTGAGATAATAGATAGCTTCATGCTACACATTTTCAGTCTCAGTTTATACTTTATATCCATTTTTCTTCCATGTAGATATCAGTGGGATTTCATTTGCTCCTGGGCTCTCTTTCCTTACTGTTGTGGTCACAAGATAAAGAGGTCAATACCATATACATAGTCCAACTGTCTTGTGACAGGATCAAATGCTCTCAATTGCATTTTACTCCTAGGAAAAAAGAATCAAATAATTTTGTGCCTTTATTTCTTCAATTCATTCATCACTTTCCTACTTTTTCTAAATGCTAGCAATAGCATCCCTCAATCTAAAATCATTGCAGACAAACAATGAACTTCTTTTAGTGGCACCTTCAGAGAATAGGAACAGGTACAGGGAGGTGAGCAAATCCTTGCAGTGGAAGGCTGATTTCTTAGTCGCACAGGTAAAATTCCAGTGCTGACAAGAAGTGAATATGGAGTGGGAGAATAGTGAGGTGCCAGATGTGTTTTTGTAAAGAAGAGAATTAATGGTCAGCAAAGGCAGAAGAGGAATCACTGAAGGTCATTTTCAGAGCTGTGTGTAGGAGTATTTCCTCTTTCTTCTTCCCTCTTTTATCTCTCATTCTGCTTCATTTCCCTTGGATGTGGTCCATTAGCTACCTTTCCCCAAGGCACTGACTACCCTTTCCCTCATCATGCCTTTCTTTTTCCTCCTTGCCCTTCAGCTAGCTCTACTTTTTTAGGCAGTGAGGGAAGATGGCAGGGCTAGGGCAAATACTTGTTTCTAAGAGGACAAATGTCAGGGAGAAGAAGAAAGGGGGAGGACAATGTTACCACTCCTGCCTAGGGATCATCTACCATGGAGTTATGCAATTATGTGGTGCCAGGAAGACAACCCAAGATCTTGGCTGCATCTGCAGGAGGTGGGGTAAGGGCCCATTTCTCCAGCCACAAGCAGGGAGCAACTGCTCTGCTTCTCCTTACCTGTCTTCTGTTAACTTTCCCTAGTCGCCTCTACCACTGAATTTCAATCAGTCTGGACCTATGTTTTGGTTTGTCGATGTTTCCAGCCAAGGAATTAACAATCACAGAAGCAAGCCCCTTCCGGCTCGGAGTGGCCTGCTAGACTGTGAGGGATCTAGGTTGGCGTTATGCTCTGGGATGTGCTCTCGGTCTCTGTACGGGTGTTAGGTGGTGAGTTGGACTAGATGATCCTTGTGGGTCCCTTCCAACTCATAATATTCTGTGATTCTGTGATTCTGTGAAGGGCAAAACAGGACAAAACATTACTGCTTTTGTATGTGCACTTAACCAGGTAACTCAGATCAGTTCCAAGGTTACCCTAAAAAGCATGAAACTATGAAGGACCAGCAAGTGCCAAACAGATCAGTAAATAGCTAAGATTTTCTGTACACTTCTTTATGTGAGTATTGGAGAAATTCTCCTGATGAAATTCCTGAAAATGCCAATTCCCTTGGGAAACTCCTGGTCATTCCACCAAGCAAGAATATTTGCAGTCAAGCTGTGTGAAAAAAAGAGCAAATGTTTAAATTTATTTCTTGAAAGGGAGTCTTTCCTCTATACCCTGTTCTTGCACATCATCACAAGGCTCCTCTTTAGGATGGGCTCCTGTTTAGAAACGTGTTTTGAAGATACATTAATTTGATATTCACATTCTTCATCACAAAGTGGCACATCTTGCACTACAGCATTGGAACAGGAAGCAGGGATCAGCTTTCTGATTCAGCTGACATACAGTTACACCCTTTGAGAGATTTCTTTGGAAAAACTGCAAGTTTCAGCTAAAGTGCATACAAAGCCACACACACATCATTACTCATAATGCAGCACTGTGTATCATGATCGAGAAATTCAGGCCACTCTTTATACTTTTGATGTCAACTGCTACCTGGGATACTTTTAAAATGCCCACTGCCTGAGTCATTCAAAGGAATACTGCACTCTTGCACATGTGAAAACAGTGCACATATTCATTAACAGATAAACTATCTCTCTTCAGATATAGAGATCAATCCTTTCTCAGAAGCGTTGCGCTTCTCAGGACAAGCTCTGTATTAATTACAGTGTCTAAGCTAACGCAGGGAGAAGTAATACTAAAGTATGATGAGTTGTGCCAGATTTCACCACACCTTCGCTTTCTGCAGACGTAGAGCAAAATGCCTCAACAATATTTATACAGGAGCTTCACCACACCCTTTGGAAACTCATAAGGTTTTAAATAGTGTTAGAGTATGTCAGCAAGGATTGCTTGGCAAGGGAAGGCTTTCAAACTTACTTGTAGGAGGTAAACAACAGATCACTATCTACACTGTTTCAAAATAAAGACGTGTATTATTGACCAAAACTTTAAAGGGAAGAAAGATACTCAAAGAATGAATCTCTCTTAAACTTAAAAATTATTTGAAATTCCAGTTTGATACAAACTTATTGTCCTACACAAAATTCTGTTACAGCACAACCCAAAATACATTATAATCAGTTTAGGTGATGCATATAGGGGATTTTTTTTAGTTGACAATATTAGGAAAAGCTCATGTCATGCTCTCAGTTACACTACGACAGAGGCATTACCCAGAAAAGAGTCCTATTAGCACAGAAAAGCTTATGTTTTGAGTCATTGAATCATGGACTATACCAAATTGGAAGGGATGTATCAGGATCACTGTGTCCAACTCCTGGTATCTTCATCTGATTCTATGATCAATACCTGTCTCTCCACTTTCCCTCATGAGGATGTTGTGGAGGTTCATTTTCCTCTTCTCCGGGTTGAACAAACCAAGTGTCCTCAGCTGCTCCTCATAAGGCTTCCCCTTCAGACTCTTCACCATCCTCATGTCCCTCTTTTGGACATTCTCTAATAGATTAATGTATTTTTTATACTGTGGTGCCCAAAACTGCACACAGTACTCAAAGTGAGGCCTCATCAGTGCAGAGTAGAGTGCTTAGCACTCTTACTATTTTCTCGTTTTCTGTGCCTCTGTCTTACTTACAGTTTTTGAATCACACAGAGAGTTTAAAAAAAAAAAATTACCTCAGACTTCCAAAGAGATGAAAATATTCTCAGATTTCAAAACCCATATTTCTTGTATCTTCTAAAGTCCTTTGAAAAGTTTGGAGATTTTTAAAATCCTTTCATGTTTAAAATCTACTTGTCTGCTGTGTATGGGTATAAAACTTGAATAGAGTGCTCTGCTGGCTGAATTAGAAATTCTTCCCCTACAGGTAGATAAAAAGTGCTTATACGTACTGCAAAAAAATACTTGATGATGTCAGGGAAACTGACCAGCTTTCCTTTAAACACTCTTTTTTAGTTTTGAACTTCCTAGAAATTTAGAACACATTAGTTTTGAATTAAAACACATTTCCAAGACATGTATGGAGTTAATAGCTAAAATAAGCTATTAATGAACGTGAAAACCAGCCATGGAAATCTGTATCCTAAAAATACCGTGTGAGAGCAGAAGCTACCATTTTTCTGCAACAGAAAGTCTTTCTTTCAAGACTTCAAGAGGCTCACAGAATCACAGAATAACGTTCTATTCAGACTTCAAACATACTGCCTATTCCTGAACCCAGGTGCTAATGAACAGGGCAACATACTGTGCAGGAAAGTCAAAATGACGTGTCCAAAGTTACACTGAAACTAGCGGAAAACAAAACACTTTTATATAGCTGAGATCTGGCCAGGGCACTGATACTCTGCCAATATTTGTTCTAATCAAATGGAAACATGAATGACTGCAAGTGAAAGGGCCCACAGGTTTACCTCCCACAGGAAGGACACTATTAGCACAAATATAAGTCTTCCAGTGTGCTGCTGTGTTGACTTAGTAAAGAGTGGGAGTGAGAGTACCGCTGCTACTGAGTCAGCAGTAGCATCATCCAAAGAGTCGTGTCCTCTGGTGATGCTAACTTAAAAGGTTACGAAAAAATACTATCAACACAACACAGGGATTTAGAGTATTTTTTCCTCTGAAATGAGTACATATAATTTTAGTTACTCAGTATGCTTTTTTGATTTTTATTTCCGAACTAACACCAACACCATTCATGAGGTGTTCTCAAAAGGCAGCTTTGAAACCTTGTCCAAAGGCACAAGACTCTCATTCAGTCTAACCCACCATTTCTGCATAAACTGAACACCTCAGTCACTTCTTGTAGGTCAGCAAGCAGTATCACAAGTTAGCAAATGCAGTTCACCCCTGCTTTAAAACCGGAAAATCCACAGTAATTGCTCTAAAGGATGAAGCCTTTCCCGGGTATCTGTCACTTGTTCAACAACAGGCCTGAATTTGCAAAGATTACTCAAATCATTTCAGGCCAATGTAAACAGGTTACAAGTTTACCAAGTGCAATGGAACCAATTAATACTGAGTGAAAGTGTCTCCTACTCTATGCGGCTCTTTGGCAAAGGTAACAGATTAATCTAATTACAAGCCACCCTGAAACAGGCTTCTTTCGTGTAGCTACAATTTCAAAAGACCTGAGGGGCAGGAAAACATCATCCAATTAAAGTAATGTGGCTCCTCACAGGTAGGAAAGCAAACTTAACCAAGCTTTCAGCTCACAAGTTTTACGTATTGATGCAGAAGGTTCACTGTTGACAGAGGATCCTTCGCAGCTGCACCCTCCAATGCCCTGCAGCTATTTCTATGGTTTATTCCACATTACAGGATCCTCCATGGCAGCCGCTGACCTACAAATAAGTCCATGTTAAATGTAGACATAGACGGCAGGCCAGAAGAAGGCACCCATGGAAAGAAGCTCCTATACAGGTTTTCAAGGTGGAGCGATGAACAGTGCAGAGAGGTAAAAAAATTACATAAAGGGCCAGGGTAGGATTACAGAGAGTGTTTCAGTTAGGGACCTGAGCGGGGATGGACAGTTACAGGAACAACAACAGAGGAAAGGGATTGCATGACTGCAAGGAAAATCAGGAAAGGAGGTATTTTTGTAGCCAAGGAAAGAAGAAAAAGAGGATTTGACAGAGTGTTCATTTCTGTAATGGGAAATAGATCTCTGACATGCTACATTGGTCAAACAGCTTTAAGATTGAGTGGGAAAACAGAAATTAAGTCTAATTTAAGACCTATCTAGTGATGTTGCCACTGGTAATGAAAGCTGGTGCCTGTCCCTTAACCTCATTTATCTCACAGTGACAGCATTTCCCTAGTTGTACACTCTTAAAATCCTTCAAGATTAACAAAAACCATTTTTCCAAAAGAGAAACCCACTAGGAATGACAAATTCTTCCTCAGAAGGAAATGGACGTCAGAAAAACTCACACATATGAAGTCACTCTCTTTTCTGTCTGTTTCTCAGAGATAAATTCTGTTAGACGAATCATAAAAGAAGTAGATCAGCAACTTTTAAAAAATTCTCTAAACCATGAAAGAGAGGTTGTTCAAAGTATCTTGGGTTCAAGTTGTTACTTGCCTGTTGCCACAAAACTGTTTATAGAAGTACTTATGCAGTCAGTTTTGTAAAATTCTTATATAGTACAGTAGTATCATTCTTACCATCACTTCACATCCTACTCTAAAATGATTCAGTTCTTCCACAGGGATGTGGGCTACAGGGCATAATACATTGCACAGTCATGAGTCATAAGAACCTTTGCAGAACCGGCCAGGCACACTATAAATTCACCCTACCCTTCACGTGAACTGCAGAAACCTTGGAGACACCTGGAGCGGCAGTGTTTCTCCCTGCAAAAAACAAGGTACTGTAATGATTTCTCGATATTATTTATTCACATATTCTTGAATGATGTTACTATGTTGACAAATGCATAGGAAAACAAGGAAGCAGAGATCTGAAGTGAAGACATCTAATACATGTACTTGGGAAAGTAATTAAATAAGATTGCATAAGCATAGTCTAGAAGGTGGAAGTCTTAAAATTGTACAGGAAGACCAATGTATTGTTCAGAGTTCTATAATTTTGAGAGTTCACTGACTAGCATATATATCATAGCAGAGTAAGGACCATTGTGTTTGCTAGTTTGTTCTTGTGCTTTTTAGTTCCTAGAATTATCGGATCAGCTTCTCGAATGCAAGCTACTCAGGGGACAAACTCTCTTTATTCTAAGGCCATCCTATACCAACCAGAATAGCTCCTAGTCCCTATCTAGAGCTCTCAGCTAAACCTGCAAGGCAAATGACAAAACAAAATATCAGAGTTTGTGCTGTACTGAATATAGAAACTACGTGCTGCAGAAGAACTGGGAAGCTAGGATCTGGGCTAGTGCTGTAAGACAGAGTTTCAGGACATTTTTGAAAGCTAAAAAGGTAGTAGCATGCAATAGCTGGGGCAGTGCTTGCTCAGGCATAGGAAGGAGCGTAATTTATCCTGACTTAAATGAATACTTGGAATCTATTATTATCAGAGTATTTG
This sequence comes from Pitta sordida, assembly GCA_013390025.1. Lineage (NCBI taxonomy): Eukaryota > Metazoa > Chordata > Aves > Passeriformes > Pittidae > Pitta > Pitta sordida. The sequence continues at coordinate 753,314 of WEKX01028865.1, forward strand.
TTCACTATACAAATAAGCACCAAAACACTCTTGTATAAATTGAAGCATAAAATTTGTCGTAAGGGACAGTTTCCCAGTATTCTTTAGTTCATGCACTGGTGACTAACATTATCAAATACAATAAATACAATGACAGTGCAATAAATGTCCTGGTGAACAAATTATAAACAAGGTTGGAGGCTGTTTTGTCCCTAAAATTTATAGCTAGTGCCATCAGTGAAACAGGATACACTAAACTTTATATGACTTTATAATGTAAAACAAAGACTTAGTACTCCTCATTCTTCACATAGATAATTTTACAAAGCCTTTAAATCACAAAAGAAAGTTCAAGAAGTGAAGAGAATCTTGCAGACCCATAGCAGTCATAACTAGTGCTTTGCTAATACTTAGCATCTTTTCTCCCTTTCTGTCCAGCTTCAGAACAATGGACGCTTTGAGTAAAGCAAACACAAGCTTTGCTCTCGACTTTTTCAAACAGCAATGTCAGGAAGATGGTGACAAGAATATTTTGTTCTCCCCTTTGAGTATTTCGTCTGCCCTGGCTACTGCTTATTTGGGAGCCAAAGGTAACACTGCAGATCAGATGGCAAAGGTGAGTCTGGGCTTCAAAAAGCAGCTGTCTCAAAGGGTTGATCTCTTGAAATAATGTCCTCCATGCCAGAAGTTTACTGTGATGGAACAGAGGAAAGCATCTGTCGTGGTTTGACCCTGGCTGGATGCCAGAGACCCACCCCAACTTCTTCTGAAGGAGAAAACTAAAAAAAACAAACTGGGAAATAAAACTGGAAAATAAAATAAAACTGGTCACAGGCAAAAGAAGCAAGGCAAAACTATAAATAAAGAACATAAAGGGTTTATTTTCTAACTAACAAGCTCAGAACTGCAAGGGAAGCATCATTTAGAAGGCA
>WEKX01028865.1:763071-794199 GCA_013390025.1 Pitta sordida
CTACCTGCGGGGGGGTTGCAGCCAGATGGGTGTAGACCTCTTCTTCCAGGCTGACGACACCAGAATGAGAGGGCACAGCCTCAAGCTACGCCAGGGGAGGTTTAATCTTAATGTTAGGAAGCGGTTTTTCACGGAGAGAGTAATTGCATATTGGAATGGGCTGCCCAGGGAGGTGGTGGAGTCGCCATCCCTGGAAGTGTTTAAGAGAAGACTGGACGAGGAGCTTAGTGACATGGTCTAGCTGGGGGGTGAGGGCTGGATGACCCTGGGCCCCCTCCGGCTCGGAGTGGCCTGCCAGATTGTGAGGCATCTAGGTTGTTATTATGCTCTGGGATGTGCTCTTGGTCGCTGTACGGGTATTAGATGGTGAGTTGGACTAGATGATCCTTGTGGGTCCCTTCCAACTCATAATTTTCTGTGATTCTGTGATTCTGTGAGAAGGTTGGCCAGAAAGGTTGTGGAATCTCCATCCTTGAAAGGGCTGTGGCTACCCTTATCTACAGATGGCCCTGCTCCAAACACTAGGTTGACCTTTGTATGCTTTTTTCAATGAATATGTGTGATTTTTTTTCTATTTGTCAAAAGCCACTCTCTTCCTTTTCTCATCCTGCCTGGCATCCTCGCATCTTAACAGAGGCAGCTAGCTTGCTCACTCTCAGCATACTTCTTTGGAACTTGTGAGTATCCTAACTTGGTTTTTCCTACTACCTAACCATTCAGCTGACCTTTCTCCTCTCCAGATTTCTCGAGGATGCACGCATCATACTACAACCAACACCTGTTTATTTTCTGGCATTTCTTCACTGCCTTGCACAACATTGATTTCTGCCATCTTTCAGAATTCTTGACACACTCTGTTCTTGTAATCAGGCTTGCAGCAAAATGCTTAGTACAGTTTCCTTCCCTTCCTCCACCATCCTTTGTCCTCTAGGGTCTTACAGGTGTTGTCACCATCTTCTTCTACTACTACTGCCTCTCTTATAGGACTGTAGAGTGACAACTACTGTGCTATATTTGCCCCAGATTGTATTTTTTCACTCAGTCCTTGCTTGAGCTCTCCCAGTGGAGTTGTTTCAGTCCTTGCCCTCCTTTACTACGTGACTACAGCACTCACATGAGTAACTCAGTGCTTTGCAGTGTTTCTCTTGGATGACTCCTAGTCAGAGCTGCAATGAGATTTCTTCACCAAGTGTCCATCCCTTACCCTGCATGATCCTTCATGGCTTCGCCTCTGTCTATGCTCCTAAGGATCTGAAGCTGAACTCCTGGTGTCTAATTCAATCATTAAGATTGGTATCTTATGCTGATGCACTGCATTTGAAATTCAGAAGTCACAGTTGCACAAAAACAGAGAGGAGAATCAGGCCTTCAATATTTGCTTAAATCCAGAAAGCAAAAAAGAACTATTGTATAACCTTTTTACTAGCCACTTATTTTAAAAAGCAGACAAGTTATCTCCACAACACCAGAAATCCTTTGGAATGGGTGACCTGCTCTGCTGAGATTTTAATCTTATTGTCACACAGAATCACAGAATATTCTGAGTTGGAAGGCGACCCACAAGGATCATCGAGTCCAACTCTTAAATTGCACCACTGCCTCCCTGGCAGGAATCAAACCCCGGTCTCCCACGTGGGAGGTGGGGACACTCACCACTGTACTAAGGTGTTCTTTCAAAGTGTCTAAAATTGAAAAGTGACAAGGTCAACAAAGAAGCTGAAATACATCAGATCCTTTTGGGATGTGACAGAAAGCAGCTTTGGGCAAGCAGAAACAACGTAGATGTAGGGGGGAAGGAAAGGGAGGTGCAAGCAGTATTATATTTCTTAATATAAAAGTTGCTTAACACAAACGCATAACCTGACTGAGAACAAGACCTAAGTCTCCTCTCTCACAGGACCAGAGGTAAATATTTAAATCAATTTAAGTAACTTCTACAATATTTTAAGAAGCAATCTGTGCTGTGCATGGCTCAGAGGTGACCTGGTTGCTGTTTACAACTACCTGAAGGGAGGCTGCAGTCGGGTGGGTGTAAATCTCTTCTTCAGGCTGCCAGGACATGGTCTTAAGCTACGCCAGGGAAGGTTTAGATTGGATGTTAGGAAGAGCTTTTTCACAGACCAAGTGATCCCACAGTGGAATGGTCTGCCCAGGGAGGTGGTGGAGTCACCATCCCTGGAGGTATTTAAGAAAAGACTGGATGAGGAACTCATTGACATGGTTTAGATAAAAGGAGGTTCAGACGGACAGAGCGTGGTGCCCATGGCTCTGGAGTTGGGGGTGCGATCCCTGTGTGGGAGTCACTTGGGAGTTGGCCTGGATGGCCCTTGTGGGTCCCTTCCAACTTGGAATGACCTGTGAACCTGTATAGGTAAATTATAATATAGCAGTGTCATAGTGCATTATTCTTGCCACATGTTTTTCTAAACGTTGACCATTAGAGAAAATAAATCTGTGAGTCTAAGGAAAACAGCTAATTTGGGGCAGAATTGAACACAAGTAGGTTAGGGCAGCGACCGCTTTACAATTAAAATCTTGAGTTTGATTAAAAAGTTCCATATTTCAGGTGAAGGCACATTATCAGGCCAGGGACTCAGAGGAGTATTCATTGGCAGAAAACAGAGAGATTTCCATTCTGATGCTGTCTTGGTTGTGTTCTTCCAGGAGAGAAAATCACTCTGTGGCACAGGTTTGGTACTGACAGCATATTGAGTGCTAGAAGAACTGTAGTTGTTTGGCAACCTGATAAATAACTGTAGACGTCAGAGACTGCCCCACAGTTTCTGATGCTTTATTCCATAGATACAAGTATTAATAGCAACAACAACATTTCTGGTCTCCTGAGTGGAAAATTACATGAGGCAGGTATTACTGGGCAGATGCCTTGAAGACTGGAGTACATAAAACCTCAAGGCATCTGCCAGTATCTGGGGAAAATAACATTGCTAGAACATACAGAAGGAATAGTAGGTACATATAATGAATAAAACTCTGCCAATCTAAGTTGAAATAACAGCTTTGCTATTCATGGTAGTACTCATAATAGGTGGCTGGCCAGGAAAAGCAATTGAGCCTAAGAATTATGCTTAAATTCCTTTTCAGTATCAGTTCTCAATTCTATACAGATCCCAAATGAAATAGGGGGAAACTCAGGCATGTTGTGAAGCAATGTACTAAAAATGCGTTCAAATCCCCTTAGGAACATTATTTTGATAAATCTTTAGTTCAGAACAAAAAGGAAGAAAAATAAGCAGCTTACAAAGATGCATGTTTTTGAAAACTAAAGGCAGAAAGAAATAGAAACAAACCTGCAGATGTGTAAAAGGGCACAAAATAGAACAAAAAAAAAAACCCCAAACAAGTTGCTGCTCCTAACAGGTGGCAAACAGTATCCATATGGAAGATAAACATAAGGTTGGATGATGTACTTGGTGGCATGACCTAGATATTAGGGTAGTGTGTTATAGGTAGGATGGTGTGTTGGTAGCAGGATGGCAACAGGTCAGGTTAGGTAACAGGTTTGGCTAGGTTAGGTAATAGGTGACAGGTTGGACTTGATGATCTCTATGGTCCTTTCCAACCTTACTGATTCTGTGATTCTGTAACTAGGCTATTAGTGTTAGTGGGTGTCAGTGTGGGTGTTGCACATGTACCGTTTCTCACTAATATGTTCAGTGTATAAAATTTTAAACAGTCAAATAGCACAATTCTGTCTGTTGCCTCTTTCCAGGTTGTAGCAATGGAAGTGGCCTCAACATCTATTGGCAAGTTTACAGTTGATCTTTTCAACAAGCTGAATGAGACCAACAAGGGAAAAAACATTTTCTTTTCCCCTTGGAGCATATCAGCCGCTCTGGCTCTGACATACCTGGGTGCAAAAGGGAATACAGCAACTGAGATGGCAGAGGTAGGTTGCTCTATACAATATATACCAGATAAAAAACCTGCCTCCTGTACTAGCTAGAAAATTTAGTCTTAGATAGATAAAACTTGCCACCATAATGACAAGGAATGAAGGCAGACCGCAGCATGCAACAAGCAAACAGCAAATTTGATTAACATCATAGCAGGTCACTTTCTTCTCCACGAAGAGAAAGCGTCCTGCTGGTAATCTCATGCGGAGCACAGAGATTTCGAGACCCTCTAATTTATCTTGTGATTTCATAATTCTGTCACAGATGGGATATTGCCTTTGAGAAGTAAAAAGCTGATGCCAATAGCTCCTAACTAATTGGCAGAAGACTTGCAGATCCCAGCACTCTCACTCTCTATCCTGGCCAGGATGAATCTTTCCATCTTGATTTATACTTTCCTAAACAACTGCCTAACAATCCAGCAAGAAAACAGAAAGAGTTTTGGTATATTCACATGCCCTAACACAGTGTTACCTAAGGCCACATGGGCACATTGCTGGCTCAGAAGGAGCTGTGGTGCTCAGTACTACCCAGCACTCTCCTCTGCATCACTGCACTCCTGTTCAAAAGATTCAGTACCATTATCATGGGGAGACCCATTTGGGTTTGCATGAACACATTCCTGTTGCTGGGAGCAAAAGCTGTGGAAAGGGCACCTGCCTTGCAGTGTGCAGACAGGAGCTCTGGGTTGACATTCTGGGAGGGGGATGGTGTTACTCATTATTCTATGGGGCTTATGTGTACTACAGCTTCAGGGTCCCTTGGATTAGTCACCTAAGCAGCAGATAGCACAGTGAGCTAACACAAGGAGTGAAACAAGACAACCATCTGATCCCCATTTTTCTTTAAGTCATGCCAGTTCCTTCATGCCTATTTCTTACCTTTCACAACTGCTTGCAGGTTCTTCATTTCACTCAAGGAGCAGGAGCTGAAGCCTCTTCTTCTGTGGCCAGGCCTTCTCGGGGGAGACCAAAGAGAAGGAAAATGGTATCTATTAGAACTGAAATTCCAAGATAAAGAACCTCCAGAATCAAAATGTCCAGATACAGCTTTAGGAGTCTAGTATTTATTGTCTGCACCACCTTTTAAAGTAGAAGTTCCCACCATATTTCACAGCATGTTTAAGTTCAATTCCTTTCACTCACTCAGAGTAAGAAGCTTGATACAACAAGTTACTGAGATAGTCTAGAAGATTTGCTGTATGGCAAATCAGTTAATCCAATCATAAACAGAGCCCTGCAAATTGCAGTGATGGTAAACTTGGAAAAACCAAAAGTAAGAAAGGGGAATCCAAATCCCTCTCCCACATACATCACTCAGCATGTCCTGAAAGCATCATGCGAAAACGCAATTTTTGAATGTCTGGTTTCTTTTTCCAAGGATCCTGAGAACAAGCAAGGTGCAGATATCCATTCTGGCTTCAAAGCACTCCTGACTGCATTCAATAAGCCCAGAAGCTCCTACTCACTCAGAAGTGCCAACCGCATTTATGTGGAAAGAACCTTCCTATTAATGCCTGTAAGTCAAATCTCAGAGAGAAGTAAGAAAAGGTGCTGAAAATATTTCTCATTTTAGCTATTTGTCATTAATAGAACAGGTTTGAAGCTGACCCTGAATACTGCAAATGAGAGCTCTGGACTTCAGTGATAAACTTAACTGAAAAATACCAGTTGGTGGGCTCACAGAATTTAAGGACGCCTCACTCTTTAACTGTACTGTGGGGACTCCTTTCCATGCAATGTGTATCTAATGTTGGAAACTCTAATATGTATATAAAACTGTAAATGAGACATTAAAATAATCACATCCATTAGATGTGAGCAGCCTTCCTCGTTTCTCCAGAAAAAACTTGGAACAAAAGATGGAAAATTTCTGTTCTTTGGTTGTTTCTTAAGTGTGAACACACACTCCAACAGAGTGCAACAAGTAAGATCCTGCAATTCTCTGGCCCCAAGAATCCATCAAGTAAAAGAGTTAACAACTGCCCTTTGTAACCGAAAAATAGTATAAGTCTCCAGTACAGAGCTTTATTGGTTTGCCTTTTGGTGTTTTTTTTTTCAGACATACATACAGCTCAGTAAGAGCTACTACAAAGCAGAGCCACAGAAGGTTAACTTCAAGACAGCACCGGAACAGTCGGGAAAGGAAATCAATGCTTGGGTTGAAAAACAAACTGAGGGTAAGCAGAGCTCAACCTCAACATCTTTGCCCTCCCATTAAGCCATTTCCTTTGGGCAGCTGCCCTTGCTTCCCCAGGCGCTACAGCAGCAGCCAGGTCATGCCTTCCAAAGCGGATATGATAGTGAGCAGAGAAGTGGTGAGAGGACAGAGAAAGAGCTGAACACTTAAGCAGCTTCAAATTCCTCATCAGGACCTCAGTGAACTCCTTAGGGAGACTTCCATTGACTCTGCTGTGCTCTGCATTAGCTGGTCCTCCAGCACAACCACTGTCCTGCTCCTGCACCCAAGCACCACTGGCAGAGCAGGCAGAGGAGAGAGGCAGCTCTGCCTGCCAGTGTGCTCCAGGGAGGTTGAGAATGCCTACCCAGCTGTACCAGCCTGCACTGGCCAGAGGTGCTCTTTCTCCTACCTGGTGTAAGCAGACGGTGAGGCAATATATGGCTTTCTGCTTCTAGCTGCTTGTTATGAAGCTGTGACATTTGGAGATGGGAGAATAAATAAATCCATGCCAGTTAACCAGGATGACAAGACAGCAAACAGCTTTGGAAACCATATAAAAACTAACTGACTTTTGTCAGGGGAATGTTTTAGAAGTAGGGCATTGAAGCATCAACTTTTTACTAAGAAGTTGAACTGAGAGAAAAAATAATCAAAATGTCCTCTCTGTGCTGTGCTGAAATGAAATGTGAATTTTCTGATTTCAAAATAAAAAGGCAAAATCAAGAACTTGTTGAATGCACGAGATGTGACAAGCTCCACCAAGCTGATCCTGGTGAATGCCATTTACTTCAAGGCAGAATGGGAAGTGAAATTTCAGGGAGGAAATACAGATCTGCAACCCTTCCGACTGACCAAGGTAAGCTCCTCCTGTATCCTTCTTACTGTAAACAACCTGGTGACAACAGCTGCTGCTGAAATCTTCCCATTTCATAAGTTTTTTTAGGTATCCCTGTGGTAACTACACTCTGAAAAGCTGGTTACAGCAAAACTTGTCAGTGCTCAGCTCAGTGAAACATTAAGACGGTGCTCAGGTAAATGTTAATGAGCTCCAGATAACAGCTACTGTTTCCAAAAGCACTACAGTGTCTTTAGGACTTTTTGTAGAACAATGCCAAAAACTGTACAATGCTCTGCTCGTAAAAACACAATTTTGACAGTCCAGGCTTCATGGACAGGAACTGCACGGCATGTCACAGTACCCAGTCCTCTATGCTGTGCAGCCTTGCTAGGCACAAACATATGCTCAAATACAGCTGCAGCATGGCATTAGGGTGCTGGGTTCAATCCCTGTAGGGGCATTCACATAGGAGTTGGACTTGATGATCCTTGTGGGTCCCTTCCAACTCAGAATATTCTGTGATTCTGTGAACTTTTGCATGGTTGAGAGAGACTAAAGGAAATATTAATGGCATGTATCCAGAAGAGATATTAATGAATTCACATTAAAAGACAAGAACTCTGTGCAATTTCCCCAAACTGTACCTTCTGCCTTCTGCTAAGCATGTATACATTGTCTGCTTCCCTGGATGAAGGGACATAGACGTTAAGGGAAGTCACATACTTTTGACAAGGTGACTGCTTGCCAGGACCTCCCGTCATCATGAGCCCTTTTGCTCTGACACTAATATTATCTTCTGTTAGGACTTGTGACATTAAGAGCAATCAGCAGGTCACTTTTTTATTGCCAGAGAGGGGAAACCACTGCAAAAACTGGACAACACTCATTCTCTTAAACCATAGCTGTTTCTCTGTCCTAGGGCAAGGCCATAACCCACACCTGCTCCATCCCCCTAATCTTTGAAGATATTTTTAACTCTCTTCTTCCTTCCTTCCTCTATGGGCTGCTGTACATGTTTTGAGGAGAAGAGAAAAATCTGTCAGTTCAGCCCTCAGCAAAAGCTTTGGAACACACACCAAGATAAGCAGTATTGCCCGGTCAAGAAAAGTCTTGGAAAATGAATGATAAATCTCTATTTTAAAAGCTGCTTATGAAAGTTTCCTCTCTCCACACTGCACTGAGACATCATCATCCTTCCATTTAAGGAATGGTTTCTCACTTATCAATAAATGCTTTTCAGAACAAGACCAAGCCTATAAATATGATGTACATGAGAAATGCATTTCCAGTTCTCATCATGCAAACAATGAATTTCAAAATGATTGAGTTGCCATATGTGAAACATGAACTCAGTATGTTCATCCTCCTTCCTGATGACATCAAAGACAACACAACGGGTCTTGAACAGGTAAAAAAGCATGCTACATCCATTTGGTATTACCACACAGGCATTGAAAAAATAAAAAAAAAAAAAGGTCAGTTGGCAATGATAAACATGCTGTTTGATCTTCTCCACCAGCTGAATTAGTTTTCTTGGATACTTAAATAATCTCAAGAAAGCTCCCCCATGCTGAGCGCCCTTAGTTTGGTAAGAACTGGAAAAAGTCAATATTGTGTCTAATCAGATGCTTAGCTCTTCAACAACCCCATGACTGACACCCAACCACACATAATCTGTACAGGTTAAATCTCCCTTCACTGCACATTCAGGAGGGACAGTACTGCACAAGTAGTCGCAGCCTCTTCCAGAGATAACAGACACCTCTTCTCCATGGTCTGGAAGTTCATTTGCCGTTTTGTTCTCATTTTGTTCACCCCTCTCTCCCTTACCATTTGTTTGCCGTCTGAATAACTGAGATTTTGGTGGGACTGCTTTTGCTACAATAATGAGATCTGCCACTGTAGTTACTACAATTCCAAGACTGTTAAATTCTTGGGAGTCCACACCATTCATTGCTTTCCTCCATTTGATCTGAGCTGAACCCTAGTGGCATAGTGCCCAGGACACAGAATAGCAGTGAAAGATCTTGCTGGAAGCAGCTTATTTGAAAGCTGTCAAGGAAATACATGCAATAATATTATCACCTGTTTTATAGAACTGGACCAAACCGTGTGTCACACAGCTGTCAATCTCACAGCAATTTTCTTCACATCAAGACTGAATAAAAAGAGAAAATAACAACCTCAGGGGATGGCAGCTGTTAAATGCCCTCCCTGTCTTCCTTGTGCAATGAATTTGGCAGAGATGGTGCTCAAAACTTTGAAGTATTAGAGACTCAGATATTTGTTTCACACCCTCTGATCATCAGCAAAACCAATTTCTATTTCATGATTTCAGCTAAATGTTAAATTTGCTATTTAAAAAAGTCTTTCATTCATTACATTGCCATAAAACAGATTAATTAATAGTTAATTATTTGTTTTTCCCTTAAAAACATCATATTCCTTGTCTTTCTTAAACAACAGCTGGAAAGAGAACTAACATATGAGAAGCTGTCCGAATGGACTGATTCCAAGAAGATGACCAAAACCCTTGTGGATCTGTACCTACCTAAGTTCAAATTGGAAGAGAGACATGACCTCAGTGATAATCTGGTCAGGATGGGAATGCACAGTGCCTTCAGTGCCAATGCTGATTTCAGTGGAATGGTTGAAAAGGAAGCTGTGCATATCTCCAAAGTTTTTCACAAGTCTTTTGTCGCAGTTGATGAGAAGGGCACTGAGGCAGCTGCTGCTACTGCTGTCACTGTAGAACTAACAAGTGCTCAACATGTTCTGACATTTAAGGTTGACCACCCTTTCTTCTTCTTCATCAGACACAACACATCCAAGAGCATCCTCTTTTTTGGTAAATTCTGCTCTCCCCTAGAGTGAATTAGTTGCTCTCAGATAGCAACCAGGGTTCACTGTTCAATGGGAAAATGTGAACCGCAGTGCTAAAATCTCAACCTTAACCAGTGTAGCCACTTCTACTGAGTGTTTATTTTCTTTTCCTCCCACTCCCAACCTCCCTCAAAGAATTCAGCACCCAGAAACCATCCTGTGCCATTAAAGCACAACCCTTTACTGCTCCTTTCCATTGTCCTAATGAGACAGCTCTCCACAGAAAACAGAGCGTGGATTTTTGCTCCCTTTTATCAAACCTGCTCTTCTGGCTTTGCTTTTGAGGCAGGTAGAGTCATAAAAGCTCTCTGCACACAGGCCATCATCTTGCCCTATGTTAAATGCTGACTTCAAGGGAAATGTGGTTCATTCTCTTAACTCTCACAGACAGGAAAAAAAACTCCTGAAAATAATAACAAAAAAATAACTTGTAGGAATCTGGATGCTCTTTTTACCTTATTGGGAAACCTGCACTTGCATTTTATGTTAATTTCAATTTTAGGACTGCTGAGTATTAAGCAAATTTAATACAAATCCAGAATAATCTTAAATGCCCTTTTCCTTCCCCTGTCTCACCACGTGCCTATAGTCACATCACATTCTTTCTCTCCTGCTCTTCCCGCTTCCTGAAAAAAATCAGGCTTTGAGGGAAAATTGTGTAGCCCTTAACATTTAATTGTTGCCTTCTAATCACCTTGCATTTTTTTCCTCATTTTTCTAAACTTTGTAGTTTAAAGCTGCTGAGAGTTCCAAACAGCAAAAATGCTAAGAAAACCATGAGCTTTCTTGCTACCTTTTATTGATATGTAATCTAAACCCTTTAGGATTTAAGACTTCCTCTTTTTAATCTTACCTAGTTATACCTGTTTCCTGGTTAATATGTGCACAGCTTTCTTCTACCTGTATTATTGACCAATATTTGATTTCTACCTTATGCATCTCAGCAAAGATATTAGTGGTATTGACAGAAACACCGGTGGAATTTTGATTGATGCTTTACTTCTTAATTTTACTATGACATGCATTTAATAAAATAAATTAACAGAAACTTGGAGTCGTGTTTGTGTTATTCAAGACACTGCATTACTTGGTTCTCTTACCATATCATGTAATTTGTGTGGCTGGAGCATGTTTCCATTCTCACCATTCCAAGTGAACTACCACAGAATCCCAATCAACAAAGCTGAAAAAATTCAATATGCCAGTGTCTTCTTTTTCATCAGGCTTCACACAGGCTCCAAAATACTGTTATTCCACGTTATTCTAGACTATTATTAAACATACCTGGCACAACACACTAGAACTAAGAAGTCTGACTAGAGCCTATGGCCCTAGTTTTGAAGAGCACCTTCAAAACAGCCCTTTTGCCCATGTTCAACAGTAAACAAGTGAGGTGAAAAAAGTGAACCTTCCACACATCCCTTTTGTTCATGTACAACAGCAAAGAAGCAAGGCTGCTTTGGCAGCATCAGTTCCCTCCACTGGCTTGGGAGGGCAGCAGCTGTGCTATCCTGTGATCATAAGGAATAGCATAAAGTATTTTTTATTTTATATTTTGTAGCTATTGTCTTACTCTAGCTCCATGTCAGCAAATGTTATGCAAGACAACAGGATTTGAATGCAGGAGGGAGGCACTAAAAAGCATTTCCTTTCAGAAAAACTACAACTGTATTACAACTCACACCACCTCCCCAAAAGGAACTATGTGGAACTACATCTCCACACAAAAAAGAATACCTGCATCTTCTTCCCTGTATAAAGTGCTGCTTCTAAAAGCAGTGCCCTCCCCTGCCTGTAACCCTCAGCTCAGGGTTCATTTGTCTGTTAACAAGGACCTACCCTGGTGCAGTCCAGTTGTGCGTTATTGACTGAGCTTTGCTGAGATGTGGAAAAGCACCTAGAGTGAAGGGAGTGCATAACAAGAAAAGTAAAAGAAAAAAACACAGAATTATTGTCAGGATGGAATAGTCAACACAGCAAGGCTTCAGGAGGAGAAATACTTGCAAGGAGAGGTATAAAATAGATATTTTTTAAAAAAAATGAAGAATTGGAAGGCAAGAATTATCAACATGAAGGCTGAGCCACAAGAAGCAGAGACTATTTCTCCTCCACACACGTAATGCCTGGCCATCAAAGACTCACTGGGTGTGTAAGCATATTAATTCCTAGCCCTGTAGCATGTTAATCCTCTCTCTCTGCTGTGTGTAGTCCACAATAAGTAATAAATGGGAACTCCAAAATGGATTATATCCAGCCTGAAGAGTTACTACATTCAAGAGCAAAAGTTTCTCCAAAAGGTGAGAAGAGTTCCATGCCAAACCAAGTGAAAGATCTTCCCATTCCCATTTTTGTGCATCTCCTCACTCATAGCACAGTGCAGAGCTCTGCAAAGCAATACTTCTGAGGGTCTCTGAGGAATGGCAGCATGGTGACTGCCAGCTGGCAGGAGGTGTGAAGGGTCCAACAGGCTGGGTTTGGTACTGAGCAGCTTCCAGTCTCAGCTTTTCTTGAAGACTATACCTTCCAGAATAAGACAGGTAAAAAGTGTGAAAGAGAAGGAAAGAAACCCAGTCATGGGGAGCAAGATAGAGATCAAAAATGGCTTCAAAAACCCCCCAAATGGCTTCATCTGTATGTCAGAGGAAAATGGCTGGTTTTATCAAAAGACAATTTTATGACCATTTGTCAGAGGTCAATCCACTCCAGGTCAAGAGGCCAGGCATTGCAATGCTGTAGAACGTTGTTTCTACTGTTCTGGCTGCATCAATTCACTATCTTCTCTCACTCTTTTCACCTGGCACAGCAAAATCAAGAGCATTTCTTCCCTGGCTAATGTAACTCCAAGGTCTCTTACTAAACAGGATCTTGCAGCAACTGGGATATACCACAAAGAGTGTCTACACCCTTTCTTAATTTTCCTGTATTTTTTGCCAATCTTTGTAGCACGACTACCTGCTTGGGCTTTTTTCTTCTCCTATTAATTTATCTAAGAAATAGACAAGAGCAGTTTAAGATACAGAGCAGAAGCATTTTTTTAAGCTCATAATTAAACATAACAGAGTTTAATACTTTTCTGAAGAAAAAAAATAAGATGGATATTCCTGGCACAAAAGCTGTACACACTTAAACCCAAAAGATACAAAGAAAAAGAGGCACATATTTTGCTCTTAAAACCTTGTATGGCATATATACCAATCAGATATTAAGTAAATAGAAGCACTAAAATGTAATTCCTGTTCAAAATATGGCCTTGTACACTTTATACTGATGCTTTTTCCATACAGGTTGACTGCATGGTAATCAGTTTACATGTATCATATTAGTGTGAAGAGACCATTCCTCAAGTGTAGCAGAAAAGATAGATAATGATCACAAAGAAAAGTTATCAATACAATTTTATCTATTCGTCTATTTTAATATTCCCTTTTAGCCTTAGCTTTGAGATCAGTTTCTATTATATTCCCCTATTTGTTGAGTAAAAAAGAAAAGGAAGCTGTAAAATTATTTCAACATATTCATTGCTAACACAGGGTGATTGAATTATTTTCTGTGATTTCAACACTTTTTGCAGGCAAACAGCAGGGTTGGGGAGGACATCTGTGGGGAAAAGGCATACTGGCCTTCAAGTTCCAGGACATACAACCACCAACAGTGACCTTGAATTGAGGAGTGCCCTCTCTCTTTCTCTCTCTCAATAAGTTCTGAAAGCAGGTGATAGAAGAATTAGGAATAAATGAGGGAACATGCACATTAACACAAGAAGAGGATGTGGGTAACAAAAGGGAAATGCAAACATTTCTGCATTTCCAAAAGCCCTTGTTGCCCCACAGACTGTCACAGATCCTGACTGAAGAAAGGTCTTAACTCTTCTCTCTTCCAGGATTTCAGGTAGTGTAAATACTTATATCAAAATATCTAGCTTTTATTTGGAAGTCTTAAAAATTCATGTTGAAGTCTTTGGAACCGAGCTGTTAAAGGATGGCCACAAAAGCCACGCAGGGGAAGGGAGTCCTTATTCTTTAGTATGAAGTGTAACCCTTAGGAAAACCCTGTGCCAAGGCAGTGAACAGAATGCAAACCTGGGTTGGGCAAAACTTACACAGCCTGGGAGGGCAGAAAGTTTCCTCACCTGCAGTAAGAGTGCCTTAACCACCAGGCTACCAGTTGGTTTAGGTGAGAGGACTGAGAACAAGCTTCAGGAGAGAATACCCTCCTACTGATCCTGGAATGGAACACACATGGCTCTTGTAGCACAGTGATATGGATGCCCAGCATTGCGTGTATTAGCTCAAGCCTCTATTACATTCAAATAACTATTGCATCAGGCATCAAGGCTTTTCCTTTGCCAGATAACTGAAGCGAGGAGTAGACCAGTGAAATTCATAGAAATACAGGCATGTTCTCTCTCTCAAGCTTGAGAAATGTTTGATCGCTTCATGCAGAGCAGTTAGAGTTCAGGTCCTCTCTGGGAACAGGAGATGGAGATATCAGTTTCTAATTCTTCAGGTAAAAATGTTCAGTTCCCCCTGTTCACTAGATATGCCCTGAGAGTATCAGCATATCCAGGCAGAGCCGTAAGAGAGGTGTGATTTAATCTAAAAAGGTTTAGGAGTGAGCTAGACCACAGGGACTACAGGACATTCATCTCTAAGCACTCCTGAGAATGCTTCATTCAAAGCTGTTGTGGAGCCCTGGGAAGCTTTGAAATCAAAACTCAATGACCCCAGAAACTCAGAGCATCTCTAAAGCTCCATGGCAGTTGGCTTTGAGGACTGTAGTTTTTGTTTTAAGCATGCAAGTTGTGGGTTAAGATAGATTTAAATGTCTAGTAGCTGTTGCTGAATTAATGCTTAACCTTTCACCTGCTTCCATCTTACACTGACTCTACCAAATCTTTTACGTATTAGTCATTAGACTGGTGAAGGCAATGGAAATTTCTGACTTTATCCTAATATTGATCAAAGTATCAGATTGATCTAAAATATGTTAATAAGAAGCACAGGTTTGTTCTGGATCCATGTATGGAAAATCAGTTTAATCCTGGAGTTGTGATTATTGTGTTGTAAAAACATACTTAGAAAAAGAAGCAGAACAAGGATGGAAAACCTGCATGTTCTGATACATCAGCAGGAAATGAGAGAAAATTGTTAGTTAAAACAGGAATTATTTGTGGTTGTATGTAAGATACTAGAGTCCACTTGGAAAACAGTAATTAACAGCCGTAGCAATTATCCAGCTACAGCTTCCAAATCTCTAGTAGCCTTCAGAGTAGATGTAGTGAATCACAGGAATTCACCATGTTTTGGGGTTTTTTTCCAGCAGAAAATAATAGAACAGAAAGGTTAAACAAACAGAAAAAAGCTCAAAGCAGCACAGTGAGAAAGCATTCAGTCTGATTCTTTCAGAATCAAAGAATAACTTTACAAAGTTAAACAGAGAAAATGGGTTCTTGAAACAACTCTGCACTGTGAAAACATTTCTAGCTAAAATTATACTCAACTAATGGAGAATAAATAAAAACGCTGAGGACACTGAAAGTGGCGTGGAAGGAAGAAATAACACAGGTCTTAGAAAGAGACCTACTAGCTGACTGTTCTAGGTATCTGTGCAGTATTTTACCCTTTACAAGGACACCCTCAGACTGTACTTGAGAGCGAGCAGGCAGTCCCCCACTAGCAGCTTTGTACTTTTTAAAAGTGAAGCAGCAGTCATCACCTCTCTTTGACACCCATTTGTCTCAGGTGTACCAATGGAGTCTCTCTCAGTGTCAACCAACAGCTTCACTCTGGACCTTTACAAAAAGCTGAATGAAAGTTCCAAAGGCCAAAACATTTTCTTTTCTCCTTGGAGTATTGCGACTGCTCTTGCCATGGTCCACCTGGGTGCAAAAGGCGACACTGCAACCCAGATGGCTGAGGTAAGCTTTGAAAACAGCAGTTTGATTCCTACATAAATTGCATTGTAACTCTACCTGTGGGGAATGGAAAAGAACAACTTGGGAGAACAGACTGCTGCTGGTCTTGCTTGGATCTCTGTGTTTCACTTTAGCTGCTCTCTGAACAGAGTAACTCATCTAATAGAGTGCTCAAAGAGTAATGGAGAGAGAACTTAATAAAAAAAATAATATGGAGCTAAAATATGCTAGAGAAAGGAAATCCGGAGATAATATCACTGCTTCTAGACCTCAGTTGGTTCTGACAGCAGTATATCTGCTTTCTCATAGCACACAGAGAAGTTAAAAAGCTCTCCTGAACATTGGTTTGGCTGCACAGGAGTGGCACAAATACCTTTGTTTGTGACAGAGTTAGTCCATACAAATGGTAATCCTCCCACGAAAAATGGAGACATATGATTTCTTTTATGCCCTCTTTTGCAAACTTTTCAAAACTTTGTACTCTTTTAGGTTATACACATTTATTTAAAAACATTAAATGCAGAGTTTTACATTTGTGTCACAGTAGTAAGATTCTGAGTGTGCTACACTCTTTGTCGTGCTTGGTCATCATCTGAAAATAGATCCTATACAGCTGAGCACAAACTAATCATTTTGCTAAATAAAATTACGCCACAATATTGATCCATTATTAAGCGTTCAAATGTGACTCAAATCTATTTAGCAATGATACCGTTACAGAGACGTAATTGAGAGTACGGCCTCGTCCTCAATAACTTTAACAGACTAACTATCATTAGACATGGCTGGCGAATTACTGTAGAAAACTAACAAACTTAAAACCCTTGGGCATATTTATCTCCAACAAACAAGGTTTCTTTGTGAACATTTGTCATCATCACAGGTTCTTCATTTTGACCGGACCGCAGCAGAAGAAAGTTCATCTGAGACAACTAGGCCTTCTCCAGGGAGACCAAAGAAAAGAAAGATGGTATTTATTTCAATAAAAGACTCAGCGATAAAAATCTCTGAGAATGGGATAGTCCAACACAACTACTGCTTTTGCCTTCTAACTTCTGCATGTTTTCAGTCTATTATCTACTGTCTCGCTTCAGTAAGAACCGCATACAGAAAAAGTGAACAAGCAGGTAATACTACTGTCAAACACATGAACTCAATCCTTCAAGACTAAGACAAGTAGTCCTTCAGGACTGAGACACTAACAGCATTTTGACTGGCCTTAATACTGTCTTACTTAGTTTTAGCTGGGCTATGGAAATACGTACCAAGAAATCCATCATCCTAATACGATTTGGACAATTCTATCTCTTATCAGCTTCATGTTGTTTGGGGTTTTTTGTAGTGAAAAAACCACTCAGTTCACACCTGACTTCAGCCCTACCCAATAAAGTCCCTTCCATCTTTCTGATGCATGGACACATCAGGCAGACAAAATTCCCCTGTAATTACCCTTAAGGTAATGCATCACTTCTTTAGGGTAATGACTTACCCTTGTACATCAGCTCCCCAGAGACTTGCTACCAAGGAGAAACTGCCCAGATCTTCTTCATCAAATAAACTCCCTAAACACTGGAAAGCTTGCAAAATCAACCAAGCTGTCTTTTTCAGCATAGAAATTAAAAACAGCTCAAAGAAATTAAATTAGACAAACTGGAAACAAAGGGGAGAAGGGGACTACATCATTCTCTCCCTAGATGGTGCAGGGTGATTCTTCAAGATGAATCATTACATTCATATTCATTTTAGCAACTCACTGATGTCATAGGTTGTAGCAAAGTCTGTCTAATCCTGATTTCACTCTGTTACCTCTCTATTCTGCTCCCAACCCATTGCAAAACTCAGCCTCTGCTATCCTGTGTCCTCTGGATACCAAACTTTCCTAGGTGTCCTTCCTAGCAGCTCATGTCTCAGCATGAGTGAGAAAAGATCCGAGGAAGGAATGTCACCTCACCATCCTCATGACAAATCACCATGACTCAGAGGCAGGGGCTCTCAGTGTCTCATGTCCAGGGAGGAGGAGATTGCACTCAGGCAGCTCGTGAGGAATAGCTGAAAGGCATCAACTTATTCCTCCATTAGCAAAGCAACAGCTGGCGAGCAAGCTTATGCTCCCTAAAACCATCAACATTCACATCCTGGAAAACCTCTCTCCAAAATTCAAACAGCAACAGCAAAAATCACGTGGAACAGGGAAAATTTAAACAGTTTTTAAGTTAGCATCTGTCAGGATAGAATCCGTCCTGAGAAGCCGACAGATTTTATTGATGGGTCCTTGTGAAACCAAAAATTAGGCCTGATCATGACAAAAATGAGGAGATTCAACTTCCTGGGAGGACCATCAGCTGACGCCCCCAAAGGCCTACACGGCACTGCAGAAACAGATCACTGGCCTATAGACAGAAAACAACTTATCCAGTTATACACAGCACTGCTAACATGCAACATATTAAAAAAATAGTTTAATTCCCTGAAACTCATTTTTAATGAAAACAATCTGAACAATTTACATAAACATAGCAGGTGTAGGAGAAAAAAAAAAATCTCCACACTAACTGTTGTTTCTTTCCAAGGATCCTGAGCAGGAGCAAGCTGAAAACATCCACTCCAGCTTCAAAAACCTCCTGTCTGCCATCAACAAAAGCAGAAGCACCTACTTGCTCAAGAGTGCCAACCGCCTGTATGAGGAAAAGTCCTACCCATTACTGCCTGTGAGTTGAATATCTCTACTTGAGAATATGTTGGTATTGAGAGGGATTATCAATAGAGATGATGAAAAAATTCCAAATTATAGCACTGGGGGTTCAGTGAGAACACAAGGACAGCCATATGGGGCTATCCTTGGACAGACAAGTGGTCCTTCTGTTTCCAGCAGTGGGCAACAGTTTAGGAAGTGCATGAGAAAAAGGCACACTCTGCAGTGACGCTTCTTCAGAATCTGCTGTGGTCACCAAGTGCTCTGCAGCTCAGGGACCTCATGGTTCAGAAGGGATGTCTACTTAATAGACCTTGATGAGTTGTTGTTTCAGGACTTTGCAGAATTGCATTGTAGGAAGCACCTGTGCCTTTTGAGCTCACTGCTGGTTGCCGTCACTATTAGTTTATTTATCTTCTAAGGGATGCTTCTCCACATGTCTGCTCATCCTTGTGCCCTGTTCTGTATCTTTTATACTCCAGTACTTCTGAGACTGGGGAAACCAAAGTTGCATTGAGAACTCAGTGGGAGCACCAGAGGGTTATACAGTGCCATTCTAGAAGTCTCTCGTGTCACCTACTCATTTCCTTCTAACTGTTAAATTTTTATTTGCCTTTTTGGTCACTATTGGGCAGAATTTTTTTTCATGCAACTGTCCATTACAACTTCAGTACCTCATTCCTACAGAGTAACATATAATTCCCTTCTAGACCTTACACTTCACTGGATCACTTAAATTTAGACTTTGCTTTTATAGAAAATATACTTTAGCACAGACCCCAGCACATATATTCTTGTGGTATGCCACTAGTAATAACACTTTATTGTGAACATCATTTCCTCCTACTCTTAGTTTCCAGTCTTTCAAAAAACAAGACTTATCTCTGCAGTTCCATGAATGCTCAGCCTTCGGTGAGAGAAATGCCTTCTGGTAATCCAAAAAGACTGTAATGGCTCAGCCTTGTTGCCCATGTGCTTCCTGACACCTTCAGAAAACTTCAACAGATTTGTGATTTTGGATTTCCCATTACAAAGTGCTGTTGACACTCTAATAAATCACGTTAATCCACACACCCACTACACCTACTCTATTCACTCACCCCATCCTGATTCATGAGTCTGTAATTATCTGTATCTTTAAAATCTTTTTAAAACTGACGTTGCATTAATCATCATCCAGTTTCTTGGAAGGTGGTTTTAACTGAGATTACTGATCTTTGATCTTGGAGTTCGTTTGGTTTCCTGAGTAATTACCAATTTGTCCTTCTGAAAGCGTATTGCTCATTTTCTCCATAATCTCATGTACATATGATTTACACGTAATCTAGGGAATTTCCTGCTGGGAATCTCCATGAACTGTGTCACAGCAAACAGCAATGCAAACATTAATTCTGCTTTTCTGCCATGATTTTATTCTACCAGAACATCCCCGTTATACCAGATCCCCAGCTCTCCTCACAAACTTTCAGCAGGTTCCTCACCTCTGAGGCAAACGAAAAGTCTTTTTTCAACTTTATACGAGACTATTCTTCCATCTTGTACTGAACACTACTTAATAAGGCAGAAAAAAAGTATTTAAAATTTATAAAAATATAATTTTAAGAAATTAAAAAAATGTGAAGAATGTTTCATGCATATCTCAAAATTACAAATTTGCATCTTCAATTTTAAACACAAAATTTTGAAGTATCATTTTCCTTGAGACCGAAGTTTGATCAGTCTTTCCTTAATATTTAGTATAGAATGTACCAGACCTTACTACAGTCGGGTCTCCTATAACGCGGTCCCGTGGTCTTAATTGGGATCCGCATAGTCTGACTTCTGCATTGAATGGCAGCTGCACTGCGGCCACCGCCCGTCCTGCCCCCGCCGCCGCCACCACCCACGCCACCACCGCGGCCCATGACACTGCCTGTGCCACCGCCACCACTGCTGCCGTGACAGCAGGTCGTGCATGCGCAGTTGTGAAACGGGTTCACAGGTTACTCTGAGCTGGAAGGGACCCACAGGATCATCTAGTCCAACTCCCAAGCGAACACCACCCAGGGATCAGGCCCACAAGCGTGGAACCACGGGCACCACGCTCCATCCATCCAAGCCTCCCACCATCTAGATCATGTTGCTGAGCTCCTCATCGAGTCTTCTCTTAAACACCTCCAGGGATGGTGACTCCACCACTTCCCTGGGCAGATCATTCCAATGAGAGATCACTCATTCCATGAAAAACCTCCTCCTAACATGCAGCCTAAACCACCCCTGGCATAGTTTAAGGCCATGTCCTCTTGCTCTGGTGTCATCAGCCTGAGAGAAGAGATTCACACCCACCTGACTGCAACCTCCCCTCAGGCAGTTGTAAACAGCAATGAGGTCACCCCAGTTCCCGGAGCCGCTCCACACAGGGCTTGTTCTCCAGTCCTTTCACCATCCTTGTTGCTCTTCTCTGGACCCTCTCAAGCAGCTCAACATCCTTCTTAAACTGGGGAGCCCAGAACTGGACACAGTACTCAAGATGAGGTCTGACCAGTGCCGAGTACAGGGGAAGGATAACTTCCCTAGTCCGACTGACCACACTGTTCCTAATACAGGCCAGGATGCCATTGGCCTTCTTAGCCACCTGGGCACACTGCTGCCTCATATTGAGTTTTCTGTCAATCATTACTCCTAAATCCCTCTCCACTCATCCCCCAGCCGATAACAATACACGGGGTTCTCCTGCATCACTAAAAAATCATGCTGCTAAGATATGAAGCCACAATATAGGGAGCGCAAAGTGCAAGAGGGTCGACTGTATAACGGTTATCTGATTTAAAGCAAGTGTCATTTTCTTAAATTATGTATTAGCAGATTGTATAATCTGACAAGGTCATTATTTCTAACATTTTTATAACTCAAAATTAACCAAATAAAGCATACATTTTCCAATCCTATCTTTCAGAAATTCTTAGAGCTCTCTACAAGCTACTACAATGCAAAGCCACAAGCTGTAAACTTTAAGACAGCTGCAGAACAAGTCCGAGCTCAGATCAATTCATGGGTTGAAAACAAAACTGAGAGTAAGTATCACTCTGATGGCTTTTTTTTCCCCTTGTGTCACTTTCAAATAATTTGTATTTCCACATTGATTGTTCTTGAAGATAACACTCCATAAAAGATGGAAACTCAGGGGAAGGAGGTTATGAGTAAAGTATGATTAAATAGAATAAAGAATGCCTCTCTCCAAACCTAACTGCTATTCTTTGCAAGGTCCTCTCCTTGGTGCTTTGTGCTGTAGCTTCTTCTGAGCTACTGCTGTTCCGAGTGATGCACAGGTAGGTACATAGGGTAGAATCTCTGTGGCTCCACAATGATTAGTGAGGGTTTAAATTCTGCATTCCTCTGCTGCTTGCAACCAACTTCACAGAACACCCAAGCTATTCCACTTTACCCACTTTCCAATGCCATTTACTACAAAAACTCCAATAAATATACTAAAAAAAAATCACAGAATTAAAGAATGCTTTAGTTTGGAAGGGACCTTAATGATCATCTACGTAGTTCCAACCCCTCCGCCATGGGCAGAGACACCTCCCATTAGACAAAGTTGCTCAAAGCCCCAACCAATCTGGCCTTGAACACTTCCAGGGACAGGGCATCCACAACTTCTATGGGCAAAAGATCTAGAAGTACTTCAAAATCCATTTTTGCCATATGTACACCATAAAAATCTACAATAAAAAACCCATCCCAAATGCAAACATTTTTGCAACAGGGCTAGGCACAGAGAAATCACAACTAAAGTTGGCAAGTTACACAGTCATACTGGAATAACAGTCATGTTTGTCTTATTTTGAAGGGAAAATTCAGAGCCTGCTGCCTCCAGGATCTCTCAATTCTCGCACTGTGCTGGTCTTAGTAAATGCCATTTATTTCAAAGGAAAGTGGNTCACAGAATTAAAGAATGCTTTAGTTTGGAAGGGACCTTAATGATCATCTACATAGTTCCAACCCCTCCGCCATGGGCAGAGACACCTCCCATTAGACAAAGTTGCTCAAAGCCCCAACCAATCTGGCCTTGAACACTTCCAGGGACAGGGCATCCACAACTTCTATGGGCAAAAGATCTAGAAGTACTTCAAAATCCATTTTTGCCATATGTACACCATAAAAATCTACAATAAAAAACCCATCCCAAATGCAAACATTTTTGCAACAGGGCTAGGCACAGAGAAATCACAACTAAAGTTGGCAAGTTACACAGTCATACTGGAATAACAGTCATGTTTGTCTTATTTTGAAGGGAAAATTCAGAGCCTGCTGCCTCCAGGATCTCTCAATTCTCGCACTGTGCTGGTCTTAGTAAATGCCATTTATTTCAAAGGAAAGTGGGAAAAGAAATTTCTGGAGAAAAATACTTCTGAGATGCCCTTCAGACTAAACAAGGTAAATTCCTTGTCTATATGCCTGTTGTCATATGTCAATACGTCTATTACTGAAGAGTGAATATTTCACCTGTATTTCATAGGCCACTGCAACACTTCTTATAGCTGGGAACATGCTATAAACTCAGTGAAAACAGCAACTGTGAAAATAAGTCACTTCTATCTTATTTACACATTCATAAGAACAGGATTTTTAATTAATAGCTCCTCAGTATCACAACATTTGAGAACAGTTAAAGTTAAGTAAGTTAAGTAGCTTAAGGACAAGAAGAAACATCTCTAAGTACCACGTTCCCATTTTCAAACGGGACCAAACTCCTTTTCAGAGCACTGCTTACACGCTTATGGCTCTTTTCTGCTGTTGGGAGCATCAGCTCAAGGGATCTGATCCAGCTGTTCTTTCCATACGTACCCTGGGTGTTGCATCAAAGCCCACAGGGAATTTTCACAGGGTTTTGTCAGTTTAGCTGAGCACATGAGGGTGATCTATTCAGTATTCACTGAGGGCACATTATTCAGCTAACAGTATTTAAAGGATCGTGCACTGACAATTCGCAGTAGCTGACTGCACACATATTTCCGGACTGTGTGAAAAGCAAACACATCTATTTGTCAGTGGAAACAAGCATTTGCTTTGACACAGATTAAGAGTGCAAATACGTTTTGTATGCTAGGCAATGTGAAGCAATTGTGTTGATGATGTGACTCTGTACCCGAAACCTATTGCGCAGTTTTAGGATTGGTCACAACAAATGGTTGTGGTGAGTGACCTTGGCTGGCCACCAGGTGCCCACCATGAGTCTCTATCACTTTCCCTTCTCAACAAGACAGGGGGAGAAAAATAGGATAAAAAGGTCATGGGTCAGGAAAATGACATCAATTACCCTCATGGGCAAAACAGGCTCAACTTAGAGAAATCAATTTAATTTAGTGCCAATTAATCAGAGTAGGATAATAAGAAATAAAGCAAAATATAAAGCCCCTTCCTTCCACTCCTCCCTTCCTCCTAGACTCACCTTCACTCCTTACTCTTTCCAGTTGTGCCCCAGAGCAGTGCAGGAGGACAGGGAATGGGGATTACAGTCAGCTCATCACATGTTCTCTCTGCTGGTCTCTCCTCTTCACACTTTTCCCCTGATCCAGTGTGGGGTCCCATCCATGGAATGCAGTCCTTCACATCCATTGTGGGTCCTTCCCACAGCCTGCAGTTTTTCAAAAACTGCTCCAGTGTGGGTCCTTTCCCTGAGGTGCGGTTCTTAAGGAATGGGCTGCCACAGCATGGGTCCACTTGTTTTCAGATTTTTGCTTTCAATTTAATGAAGCAATTAAATTTTATCATTCCTTAATATATAAAGGAATTTTTTAATGTCTGAATTTTTTCATAGACCAAGACTAAGCCAGTACAGATGATGTTTCGTAAAGATAAATTTTTTGTACTCCATGAAACAAGCATGAAATTCAGCATCATTGAGCTGCCATACGTGGAAAATGAAGTCAGCATGTTCATCCTCCTACCAGATGACATCAGTGACAACACTACTGGTCTGGAGCTGGTAAAGCTGACCTACTGTTGTACCACATACACTATGGAATAGCACCAGAAAGAGATTAAAAGAGTGAAGAAGAACTAGCTTCAAAATCACAGTAGAATAGCTCTGATGTAACTGTAACACTGCTTCCATGCATTCCATTAATTTATCACTACTAAGAGAAAAGTTATCCATGCACACACAGCAAGCACTTATTTGCAAAAAAGCAATATTCTTCACACCAGAGAAAAACCAATTAATTACTCTGATGCCTACATTGCACCATCTTTGAGAAAATAAATACGAGTGTAAGGCACTTGACACATTGCAGGATCATCTCCTGTGAATATGGTGCATGTTCCATCTGTACTCACTGCTGCTAGCTGTTTTGTTTGGGGTTTTTTACATGTTCTCAATGAGCATTAAGATACTGGTCTATGTATGTCTTGTTTCTGTCCTTTGCATTCCAACTATTTTCTTCCCCAACTCACTGCAGGTGGAAAGAGAGTTGACATATGAGAAATTGGCTGAATGGACCAAAACAGCCAATATGATGAAAGCTGAAGTGGAACTGTACCTGCCCAAGTTGAAGCTGGAAGAGAATTATGACCTTAAATCTGCTTTGAGCAGCATGGGAATACGAAATGCTTTTGACCCAGCTCAGGCTGATTTCACAGGGATGTCAGTGAAGAAGGATCTTTTCATCTCCAAAGTTATTCACAAAGCTTTTGTTGAGATCAATGAAGAAGGTACTGAGGCAGCAGCTGCCACAGGTGTCTTGGTGACGAGATCAAAAGCACCAAAAATTACTTTTAAAGCTGATCACCCTTTTCTCTTCTTCATCAGACACAACAAATCCCAAGCAATCCTCTTCTTTGGCAGACTCTGCTCACCTTAGTCAGCTCTTCCTTGCCCTGCAGACCAGATGATACTTTCTTCCTACCACAGAAGCAAATATCAAATCTTGAACTGTTCCTACAACCCGTGGCAACCCTTTCTCCATCAGGTCACACACTCCGGGGCCTGAGGCAGAGCTTCTCCAGTGCTTCCCTCCTACCCTGAAGGGACAACCATGGCAGTGCCAAAGGGAGTGCAGGATGCTTTTCATGCGCAGAGCAATCCCCACTGTCACTTCAAATCAAGGGTAGCTCTGCTCTAATTACCGTTAGCTACAGCATTTTTATCCTTCCCCCTCACCGTGGTGTGTACAAATGTATTCTATCAAAGCACCTCTCCTCCTCCTCATGACGAGATTCCCCCGATCCCTGGTCCCAGTACTTGCTCCCAGCCTGCAGCAATAGACCCAACTCGTTTTTTAACCCGGGAACCTTTCAGCTATTGGGATTCTCGTGTTACACCTGGAGGTCGACCCTCTCAACCCTATTCTGTAGCCTCATGTTGCTCCGTAGATTTCTTTTCATAAAATAAACGCAAAAATAACCTCCATCTCTGTAAGGGCTGTTTGCCTCACTCAGGCCCTCAGGAATGCGACGAAGGGTTAAGGCTCTACTGTGTCTGGCTACGGCAATAGCGGCTCGCTTTTGCTCCAAAAAAACTCCTGCTTCACAAATAAATAACAGTAACAATAATTAACCTCTTATGGACTGGAGGTGTCCATAAACTTTGCCGCGAGAGGGAGGTAGAGATGAAAAATGACCAGCGCAGCTGCACGGCTGCGGGGGAGGGAGGCGGTGGGAGGAGGCAAGCGGGGGGGTGGCCGCCATTTTAGCGGGAGGGGCCGGGGCGGCTCCCCGCTCCTGCCGGCCGAGGGTGAAGTGTCGCAGCCGGCGGCTAAATCCTGGCAGGGCTTGTGTTCCCATCCCTCTCCTCCGCTCGGGCCGCGCTTTTGGGGAATAGGGAGCGCGGAGGCCGGCGGGGTGAGTGCGGCGGCTCCGCTGTGCCGAAGGCTTTCTGCGCTTGCTGTGGGGGGTTTTGTTTTTTGTTTTGGTGGTTTGTTTATTTTTAAGTAGAGCTGCAATGGTGTTGCTTTCGTCGTGGTTTTCTTTTTTTTTTCTTTTTTTCTTTTTTTCTTCCTCTTCGGCGGTGTTCCCTACGCACCGCAGCTTCTGGTACCAGCCGGGAGCGCTCCCGGGGGGAGGCACCGGAGCGGCTGCCCCGCGCTGCCCAGCCCAGGCGGAGCGGGAGGAGGAGGAAGAGGAGGGGGAGAGGGAACTCTTCGCCCTCAGGAGGGCCAAGCCTTTGGCTTCCTGTGTCTCAGCGTGCGGGGACGGTGCCAGGCTCCTCCCTTGCCCCTCCGCTCCTGCCGAGGCAGCGGGGCCAAGACCCGGCAGGGGTGCGCTGTGCCGTTCCCCGTGTGCCGCCGCCTGCCCCTGGAGAGGTGCGGGGCGAAGGGCCATCACCAGGAGCTGTCAGCAGTCTTGCCCTGCGGGTGTTTTATACGTTGCCCCCCAACATTCCAAATCCTAAAGTGAAGCCCTTTTCCCTCAAGGAACCTTGCTTTGCTTTAGAGGGTGGGAGAAGGCATGCCCGTGCCGCAGACACGTCTCTGCGGAGGTGGCCTGGTGCTTGATGCCCTGAGTTTCCTCAGGAAACATTCTGTGTTTGAAAGAGCTCAGATTCCTCTGAGCTGAGAAGTGTTCTTGTACACTGGGCGCTGATCTGCAGCATAGTCTTCATGGGGAGTGTCTCTTGGACCACAGGCTGGCGGAGCCCTGCACCCTGCTCCCACACCGGGTTATCCCGATACAGTGTTTTGGTCCATAAATATGGTCCTGTAGCATACGTGTCAACTGCTGAGAATATGTGCTCGACGTTGGTGCTGGTAGGAATGCACGGGATCCAGGCATGCAGAAATGATCATCTGCACAAATGCTGACCTGCAGAGCCCGCGGGGAGACCGGAGTGAGGAACGCAGGCTGTCAGCAAACCCTCTGATCACTGGGTGTTGTGCCCCAAAGAGTTTACAATTGATTGACAAATATATACTTGTATCAAAAGGTTTTTGTTCCTTAAAGATATCCTGTGCGGATACAACTTCCAGCCTCATGAACCAGCTGTTGAAATGTTACTTACTATTTGGTTAAATGTGATGGTTTTCAGGCAGGCAAACAAGAGTTGGTTGCATCATTTTGTATGTAAATTCTTGGCTGTCATGGAAGCCCTGCAGAAGCTTCCCAGTCAGTAACTGCTTGCTGTTTCGACCTGAAGGTCAAAAAACCTTATTGCTAGCAATCTACAGGTATTGGGATAGTGGGAAAATTCTGGTCTTCACTGTAACTAACATGAGCAGTATGTGTGTTCTACTTACTCTGTAAAGTACATAAATTACATGTTTCAGGCACAGTTGGAGGATTATTTCCATCTAAGCTTGCATTTTAAATTTTTTTTTTCAGTTATAGGAGAAGGCAAATGGAAGAAAATTGCTACTCTTTACAGTGAAGCTACTAGCAAGCAATTTTCTTGGGTGGAAAATCTTGCATTCAGAAACTTGCTCTTTTCACCTCTTGGTCTCAGAGAATGAATCAGTAGCATGAATAAGCTGTTGGTTTGTAGTCTATAGCAACGTAGCAACACGGCCCTGCCCTAAAGGAAGAACAAAAACCAGACACCTTTACTACGAGCTGATATCTTGGAGTTCATGATACTTATCTGTGGTTAACTCAGTGTTCTAGTGTTTATTGCTCCTTTTATAGGTGTATGGTTTAATCTCAGGTTACCTACATAGCTTATGAGAATGACAGTCACCAAGTTTTTTATTGTGTGTGTTTCTGTGTTGTAGGCAATAAAATGGAACTGACATGGACTTTGTATTTTTTCCTTTGTACTACAGTAGGAAATGGCAGTAATCTGTCCTGCTGACAAAATTAATTTTTTCTTTGCTTTCCTTTTTTTCTTGTAGGACCAATCATTCTGGTGACTTGTCCCAGCTAGGCTGATAGGTGCACATCTAGATAGTGTGCACATCTAGAAGAGAGCTGAAGACACTACTGAAGATCTATAGACTGAGAGAAGTAAGAGTTTGTGATTCTGCTGTTACGGAGTTGAACGTTTCGGTCTGGCTTACGTAGAAAGGCAAATTATTTGCTTTGTGAAGTCAAGAGAGACTTCTTTCAGGTAGTTCTGAAAAAAAATCCTGTTGTGCCTGATGATCTGAAAAGGTGTAATGTTCTGTAGGGATGGGATTGAAATGCAGAAGCAGACAGTAACTCCCTAAAATAAATCAAGGGAGTAGTATGGGCTTTAAGGTGCTTGTGCCACCAAATCAGTTTTGCAGTGAGGTGGTAGTTTTCCAAGTTAATTGTGACATTTGGTGTCTAGTTTTATGCTGGGACACGAAAAAGAGAGAGACAACTCTTTTGTGTTCAAATAATGCATTCTTGTTTTGTGTTTTATCTCCCAGGAAGGAACCATGGAGAGCCTCTGTGCAGCAAATACCACTTTTGCCCTGGACCTCTTAAGAAAGCTGTGTGAGGACAAAAGCGGGCAGAATGTCTTCTTCTCCCCTTTTAGTATTGCTTCTGCTTTGTCAATGGTTTGCCTGGGTTCAAAAGGTACCACCGAAGCCCAAATCACAAAGGTGGGTGTCCAAACAAATTTAGTGGATTGAGTGTGATGGGAGCCTATGAGCAACAAATGTGTCATACAGTCTGTGAGGTGCACTCCTGCAAAAGAAGGGTTGTGCCTCTGGTCTGAGAGCGGATGTGTGAAAGCAGAACCTGTTTCCATTGTTTTTGTAGGGCGAGCTTTGTTCAGAATGAAATCAGGAGGTTCCTGGTGTTTATTGTGGGGGATGTGAGGGTTGATTTGTTGGAGAGCGATGGTCTTGCTGTGTGTAATTCAGAGTTACCTCGGATTCGTGTCTTTTTTTGGTGGTTTGGTGAATCTCTAGCAATGTAAAATATTTCCTTCTGCTTTCTTGTTTGGGCTTAATATCAGCTGATAGATGTTTTGAAAATGTAGCTGAGCACATCAATTAAAACTTCCTCACTGCATGTCAGACTGGTAGCTGTACCCTGTTTTACTTTTTTTTAAAGTTGCTTAGTTGGCAGATACCCCTTGGCATATGTGTAGCTTTTGAGTTTACAGTATGAAGTGAACAAACAGTGATTTTTGTTGTGATCATTGTCTCTTTTGCAAAGTGAAAGAGGAGTATTGTAACACTACTCCGGTTGTGTTAATATTTCAGTGTGTAGTATTTTCTCCAAAATCATACTTTGCCACATTGGAGTTATTTAAAATCATCTGGATCATCAGAGTCCTGAGTTTCTGGCTGTAGATGTCCCTGCCTGGGGGGCAGGTTACCCTGGTCTGCAGAGATCCCTTCCCACCTCAGCCATTCTTTGATGCTGTAGTGCTTGGCTTGAAGGAAGGAAACAAAATAGCTCTGACTCTAATTTATTTATTTATTACTTGTACAACCTGATTTATTACTTGTACAAGCGCTGAGGATGTTTTTCTTTGTGTAGGTGCTTTCTCTGAACAAAGCTGAGGATGCTCACAATGGGTATCAGTCCCTTCTGTCTGAAATTAACAATCCAAACACCAACTACATCCTGAGAACTGCAAACAGGCTTTATGGAGAAAAGACCTTTGAGTTTCTTTTAGTAAGTAACCATTAAATTTGTGGTGGTTTTTAGTATGATGTACCTGCTGCCTACTTCTTTTGGAGGTCAAGGCAGGCTTTGCACTTTGCTTTCCAAATTTTCTAGCCTGAGACCCAAGAATGCAATAGATGATTTGAGAGCCTGGTATCTGAATTTAGTGGAGAAGCTTCTTTTAAATAACCTGTGATCTGAAAGTAGGGTAAAATCCATCAGTTCCGAGATCAGGCATTTTGTGATCCATTCCTATGGATCTGTGGGCCAAATGGTTGATGTATTTGTTAGCAGAGGTCTTACAAAGAAATCATGTTATATCGCTGAAGGGTGAAGTACAAACCCAAAAAACTAACCACATAATTTGCAATAAAGGCACACAGAAGTTTGTAGCACAGTAAATAAGACATTTGACTCACGCAGCGTAGAGAGCCCAATTTCTAGTTCAAATGGTGGTATATGACCTTATGGAAATGTGTCAGCCAGAACTTTAATGGCTTCCCGTGAAGCTGTGGGAGGGAAGTGGCTGGATTTCCTTGGTATGTTTCAGAATCATCTGTGTCTGAATGAGCACAAAATCTCTTGCTGCAAATCTGATGTGAATGTCCATGTCAGTCATTTATAGAGTGGAGTGAGAAATCCTACCATGCTGGCCTAGAACAGACCGACTTTGTGCATGCTTGGGAGGATTCCAGAAAACAAATAAATGGCTGGGTGGAGGAAAGGACTGAAGGTGAGTGCTTTGCAAAGGGCCCTGTTGTATGTAATGGTGGCCAGCATTAGATCTGGTGGCTTGGGTAAATTGCAATATCAGGATATAAGGTTGTGAATTAAAGCAATGCAAATGTTGAACTCTTGGTCTGTGTGGTACATCATTCTCTCCTCCCTCTCCCCTTCCCCCCCCCTCCCCTGTATTACTTGCAGAGTAAATACAATATTGGATAATAATTAGATCTGTGTAGTGTTAAACTACAGTACATCCTTGCTGCATTGCGACCTTTCTATTACGACCCCACGGATTTGTGAGGAAAATTTCTTGCAATTCTGTTTCAGGGATCTGCGAGGTTTCCTGGCCGATGCATGTGCAGTGCCTCTGCTTCGCTGAGGGGCGGTGCTGGCTCTCCCTGTGGGCAGGACGGGGCCGGCCCCCCGGGGAGGGTGCACGGTTTCTCCAGCACGCAATGGCTTTTAGAGCCCTGCAGCA
>WEKX01028869.1:0-15022 GCA_013390025.1 Pitta sordida
TTTTTTTTTTTTTTAAGATTGGCAACTAACTAACTGCAATCTAGCAGAGAATTACCTTTAAATTATTTAAATTATGATGCCATCTTCCTTCTGAAAGCAAGGGATTTAAAGCTGCATTTTCCCCTTTTTTCTTTCCTTCTAAGAGGGCAAGTGTTGTAAAAGACATTCCATCTGGTATTTCCTGAGAAATTAGACAAAATCTTGTTTTGGAGTGTGGAGATGACCAGCTTTTGTAAAGCAAGTGGAAAGGCTCGTTAGACACAGAAAGCTCCATGTCAGATCTCCAAAGGAGAAACACACACAGAGGTGGATGGAAATGGTTTGGTGGCCTTAGTTCTTGATTGTTAAATGCGAGTAGGCAGGAAACAAGATCCACAATTTTCTGTGGCCTCCATGCTGGGGTTATTTTCTGATGAACAGTACAGAAATAAAAGCTTTCATACGTATTTTTGGAAGTCGAATTCTTAGAGTAGTAAAATAACTGTAATCAAGAGCAAGCTGAATATGGAGTGTAGGAGGATAAGAAAGGTTTTCAGGGCTAGAGGGTCCTGCAGAAGACAAGAAAGCCTGAGGTCAAGATAATGTTTTAAATGGAGATTTACAAGAAACTTTTTGATTCAAAAAATTCTTTTTTGGGATCCATGTGAGAACACCTCATACATGGGTATTTTTAGGGATGTTCTCAGCTGTTAGTGGATTTGTACACCCAGCTATGATTGTCTTGTTTGAATTAGAAAGCCTTGAACAGTGAGGATATTTCTTCATTGTACCTGCACCTACATAGAGGATGTCTTAATGCCAAGATGGGAAAGTGTTGCTGGCCCAGACCAAGAATGTGGAAAGTGGTTAAAATCACAAAAATAGTCAGCAGACAGCCAGTCAGATAGCTAGGATGTATCTGAATACTAAGATTCATGTCTGTTCCCTGGTCTTACCCAAATGTGTTCATCAGATTCTGGATTTTGGCTCAGCCTCATAAATAAAGATTCATTACAAAGTAAAAATTCTGAAGAAATGGTGAGTATACACACTTACTGTACTATGGTAGGTTTTGTACTAGTATTTCCTTTCTCCAACAAACTGCAGGCAACTCCTAAAAAAATCTTTGTCTGCATTGTCAATCCAATTTCTCCTTTTGCCATAAGTACACAGATAAATATTCTTTATCTGGTGTGTACTTACAGCAGTGTTGAGGCACCATTCGTGCTGGGGAGACCCGACATAATCACACTCAAACTACCTGTTAAGGATTTTGTTCTTTGTGTATCCAGCGTTCTGTCATGACTCAAACAAATTCCTGCCTCTACATTGTTTTTTAAACAATGGCTTTTCTTTTTTCACAGATTGAAACACAATGCTACAAGTCCTATAATAAGAATTACTTAGGGAATAATATCAGTGCACAGACAGAAGTAGAACAAAGCACTCAGATATTTCCCTGTATGTTTTGTTTTCATCCATCCACACAATAAAGGAAAACACACAACTGGATGTAGCGCACACACACACAAACATTCTCTGGAGCTCATAAGAGGAAATTAATATAGAATACAAATATACTGCTTTATTATGTGAGTTTTGATTACAGTGTCAACTGTACCTTCCTTTTTCTACTTAGTACTTAACTTCTCTTAACTTTTAAAGTCGAGAATTTTCATTGGGTAATATTTATCTGGACATCAATAGCAATTTCTCTGTCTTGCCTTATGATATGTTATTATTCAACTCAACAACTATAATCTATACAGAAATAATGCTTCATCTGTTGATTATAGTCCCAGGAAGAACTGGAAAAAAAAAAAAAAAGAGGAAGCTAGAAATTTTAGAAAAAGAACAACTGGTATTGTATTGAAATTAAAACAGCCACATCCATCCATTGCAGAGATAACAATAGCTGTTCATACCAACTGCAGCAGTGGATGCAGGGGATGAGAGGTGACCGGCTTAACAGGTAATTCAAAAGAGCTACTATTTTCTTTCTTTTCAATCTTTCCTTAAACTTTTGCCTTTTATAAAAATAAAATGAAAAAATAAAAATTTTTATAAACAAAGGAAGAAGTTACCACTGTTTATGCCAAGACAATCATCAAGGATCATATCTTATATATCCTTGTCCCCTTTACTTTGTTTCTGAGTCATAGTTTTATAGTTAACCTGTCAGATCTCTGGGACACGGGCAATCTTTTGTTCTTTGTCTGCATGTGCTGAATATGTAGTGTCCTGATTTGTGACTGGGCTCCCAAATGCTATGATGTAACACAAATAATGAATGGAAGCACTTAATTTTTAATTTAAAATAAAATTGTCAAAAGTGATTGCTAATTTTGGACTTATCAACCAGAAACAGCTGGGATCTCATTTTAGGAGATCCCAAGCATCTATGCTCTCAGATAATTCAAGTGCAGCTGGAGTGCTCAGATTGAGCACCCAATATCCTCAGCCCCAAAATTAATTGAGGATTTTGAAAGTGCTGGCTCAAA
Organism: Pitta sordida; assembly: GCA_013390025.1. Classification (NCBI taxonomy): domain Eukaryota; kingdom Metazoa; phylum Chordata; class Aves; order Passeriformes; family Pittidae; genus Pitta; species Pitta sordida. The sequence continues at coordinate 2,481 of WEKX01028869.1, forward strand.
TATTAACACATTCTGTTGATTATCCTTTTGAGGGGCCTGTTTTTTATGCATTCACCATGCAGGGGAAGGGGATAACTGTCTTTTCTTCAGTGGTGCTTCAATAATCCCTTTCTCATTGACTGGACAGGTGCAAATTAAGTCTCACTTGAGGATGCCCAAACAATCAAACAACCTACACCTCAAAATCTAAATAAATTTCCACCTCTGCCGTATTTTTACCCACACTATTCTCGACCCACTTACTGGACACCTTCCAATAATTTCCTCCAGCAAAGGGAGCTGGGACAAAGCTGCCTTGGATGCTGCCGGTGTTCTTGGATGGTCAACAAAGGGTGCTAATGGACATGGCAGCTGGCTTTCTCCCTCTTGAGGCTGAACATTTTCCCTGCACTAACTCCACACTTGACTGATCCAAAAGCTGACAGCTGTGAGTTTGTCCTGAAACCATGCTGCAGTAACTGCTGCCATTTCACAATATAACTCTACTTTCTCATGTGGATTTAGTGCCAAGCACACAGCAGTTTGTGAGCCACGCAGTACAGAAAAAAGCTGAGAGAAACAAACACATTTCATTTCAGTCTACATTACCCACACTTTTCCTTCTTTATTCTGCGCCTACGAGCTGAAGAAGAGTGTAAAACGAACCTGAGGCATTTTAAAAGCTACGCTTGTAAAATCTGCTTTTGCATGAGCGATGAATAGGTAGAATTACAAACTCTAATGGCAATTTAACTGGAATAGTTCTTAATATTTTATTAATATTCACAAGTGTACTTCCAGTCATTTTCATTAGGAATGAGTGGAGAAGAGCTCAGAACAAAAAAAACCTGGAGGACACCTTTCAAATGTGTGTATATGTGATTGCTAGAAGAAACTCAAAGTTAGTGCAACATTTTGCAACTTATGATTCTTGTTCCCACTATGTAAAGCTGGGTGTTTTACTTCCACTTTTCAGACCAATGAACTAAGGAAAGCAAAATAACTGAAATATGTAACCTGTCAGAAATTCACACACGGTAAACTCAACACGTGCCGTATGTGTCGAACAGTACAGCAACAGTTGTCACATCACAGCACTCCCTTATATTTCTGCTTCCATTTAATTCTCACAGCCTGACATAACCAAATGCTTAAGAGAAAAATCAGCAAATTGTTAGTAATTATACTCCATTAAGTCTCTAGAAAACTGGACAGTCCACCTGATTTTTGGCAAGCAAATAAGTGTTTCAGAAGGTAAGCAGCTACAAGAGACTGTTTCATTTTTCTGAGCATTTTGGAAAGGTTTGTATGTTTCTCAAAATTCATTAATGTTTAGGGGAAATCAAAAAAAACAACTGAGTTACACTATTTTCAGTAATTAACCGGAATCTGAAATATTTTCAGAAGCTAAAAATTCATTCATAAAATAATCACCAGAAATAAGCCAGGAGCAATTACCAGAAATGCTAACAACTCTTGGGTATTTCACATCTTTGGAAGTCAGGCTCTTTCTCACTTCCTTGCCTGCATCTGACCCTGAAAGCCCAAGGTAACTGCAGGTGCCACACCTGACATTTCCAGCTCCTGATCTCAGCAGCCAATTCATTTTGAAAGCTAAAATTATTTTCTCTCTCTGAAGTTCTTATAGTAGCTTATTTGTGAAAAATACCAGCGTAAATCGATTCCTTGAAGCCCAAAGTCAGGGCTGAAGAAAATAACGCGTGCATTTATCACAACAATATAGTGCTGCAAAAAGCAATATTACTGTAACGAATCTGGAAAAAAACAACGAGTACTGGGAGAAGTGGAACACAGGCTGCCTCACCAGTGCCGGAGAGATTTCATCCTGTAAGACAGTGCTGTTTCAATTTTTTTCTGGCTTTACTATTTTCTTTTTTTTAGGAAAATCAAAACTAATTTAAATAAGAACTTTGAAAGTTCTCATGCATTTAATACTTATTAGCCACGTTTTTATTCTTCTAATAACTCACTTAACATTAGAGAAAGTGTGTTTTAGGCTACTGAAACATTCCACATTCACAGTCCTCAATAACCAGGTTATCAGCAGAAGAACACAATAGTGACTCCTCCACACTTCTCTCAACCAAGTCCTTCAGCCTTGAAGATCTCAGCTGCAACAGAAACTGGGTTTTTCAAACTCCCCAGCTCAGATGGTCTTTGAGACTGTCAAAGGGTGTTATTTATGTCTGACTCTATCCTGAGTCTCGGGATATGAGCACTTGCTTATTAGGAATGAACTTTCACGTTGCTGCAAACCAGTGCCAGCTTTAAAACAATAATGAAGATATAGAAATCCTAACATTTCTACATATCACTTGTCACCAAGGTCCCTAAACACTGCTAGTCTAACTTCATTTTATTTCCAGACTGGGATTGTTGTCCCTGTGAAAGGGATGAAATGAACCACTCTCAGCTGCTCCAGCTGGAGCACCGATGAGGGGGTGTGAAGATGGGATGAGACCGGTGCTGTTCAGCACTGAAACATCTCCACAACCTCTTATTCTTTTTTCTAATGATACATCCACACTGACATTGTGAAAATTGCTCTGAATATGGACAAAAAAGGGTGAGAGGACATTAATATGTTTTGAGTAATTTCTATGAAAAGAGATACATATTGATCACCCAACTTCAGTGCAAGAGGAACCAAGTGCTGATACTCTCAGTGACCTCAGAAGGAACCTACTTAATTCCACTGATTCTTGAGCAGCCACTGAAGACTCACTAGCTGTGAATAATGCCTGAAAGACCACCCTCACCACTTGAGAATCATCCTGTTTCCTTCTACGATGGAAAAAGCACAGGAGGAAACAAAGGAGATGGTATTCAGATCAGGCTCATTCTCCCATTGAAGAAGAAGCCACGTGGGAAGTCCCTCAAAGGAAGATCTGGGCCCTCAGCTGTCAGATTTCTGTTCCTTGTGTTTTAAAATCCACCTTTCTATTCAATAACTTTTTCATCTCCTCTACTTCTCTCCCTTTGTTTAGGAAGCTGCTCAGGTTCCATTCCCTCATGCACCTTCTAGAAGTAATTCATTAAGTATCAATTCTTACTTACTTGCACTGATTTAAGAGAAAAAAAATATATTCATCTCCTATTAAGTTATCAATATATCCATTCTATACTCAATTCTACTATAGAATCACAATTTCAAAATAAAAATGAAGTTGCAACACGATACAATAGTTATTCACCATTCATAACCACAACATTTTCTGAGAATTGCTTGTTATATAAAATTGTATATATTAAGGATGTGAAAAGGGCTAAAGGGAATGTAGCATGTTTTACTCTTTTCTCCTTTCAGTAAGTCAGAGAAAGGCACCACAATCGCAGTAAATATCTAGTCCTTCTGATACATTTTCATAAAATGCTGTTTTGTCTGTGTGCTTAGAAAGTAACCAACAGTGGGATTTGCTGTAAAGCTGAATTGGGAAATGGATGGTTCTTAAATGCTGAATAAGGCAAAAAATTAATTCTATCATTTCAGATCAAAATAGGGCACAGCATAAGGACAGGATTTTGAATTTAAATGAAAAGTTGCAACTGAAGCTGGTAAAATTATTGAATAGACTGTTTGAGAATGTATCACTTTTTCTGTTTGCGACTCATTTATGAGCAGACTATTTTACATGAATCAGATCACAATTAGTGGACCCTGGGTGAGAACATATCTCAACATCAGAGTTGCTGATGAGTTATTCATTTTACTCTGCATTATTCATGATGTGCAATTGGTCAGCTAAAATCACGGTATCACTTTTGTTCCTGCTGTAGACAAAATCCTTTGCAGAATAGAAAATATTGCTACTCACGTCAGAATATCTTTGCTTCTAAGTGGTTAGGGCCACTTTTATACAAAGAACAGCCATTCCACCAACAAACACAGCTCAAAAACAGCCAATAAAGGTAAAGAAAGTAATTTTTGCACCTAGGTTATAGAACAGGCAAATAAGTCAGATTAATCTACAACATGAGCATATTTCTGCCCCATAACAAAGTGCTGGGGGTGTGGGGGGAATCACACATAAAAATCTCAAATTGACAAGCAAACATCAAGAGAATAATCAAATGGTCTGGATGTGATTCTCCTACCAGTATAGGATGATAAAAGATACAGATTACTAAACATATCTAACTAACACATTGTTTTTAGTTGACCCTTTCTCATATCTGGGCAGACATGGATGTCTAACTCAGTGTTCTGCTACCACAAAATCCCCTTTAGTGAGGACATATGTGTAGGCACAGACTCCTTCTACATTGTTGTGTTGCTTATTTGTATCATCACAAAACATATCTTATACTTGGCTTTACCAGAGAAAAATGCCAATTTTTATTGGAGATATAAGGAGATGCATTTTTTCAGCAGTTACTTTAAAATGTGTGTTTTTTCACCACATTGTTAAAACCAGCCTTGGCCAATCAAACACAGTCTCTTTGTTGCTGAGTCTTGATGGCTTCCATGACAACAATGCTATTTTATAGTAAGAGTATCCTCATATATAATTAAAGATGTTATATACTTGTTTATATTGAATTTAAATGATAACTTGAAACATCATGTTTCTTCAGCTGTGGTCTCTGAACAGTACTGTTAAGTCACAAATATGCAAAATTAAGGTAACTTCATGCTCTGTCCTGCAATGGATCTGTTTTCACAATTGGTGTTAAAGCTCTAGAGTTTTCTGTTTTAGCAGCATTTAACGTGATTGACACATTATTTGGTGTCCTGGTTCTGGTCAGGACAAGGTTATTCGTGCCTTCAGTTCTCCTCTCCAGGGGAGGGGCAGTGGGGAGTGAGTGAGCAGGACTTGGTTTGGAGTGTTTTCAGTGGGAACACTGAATTGGGGCATACCATTCCTAAACAATGACATTTGGAAATGGCAAGTAATGACATTCTAAAAGCAATCAATCATCAATAAAATAATGAAAAGGGGAAGAAAAAAAAAAGAGAATAATCTAATCCACACATGAAAATACAAGCTCATTCAAAAACCAGTATCACTACCATGGAATGCAGTTGGCATCTCCTAAAACATTCCAGAACACCTTCCTACATGTAGACACAGTTCAGTCTGCACGTGCTGCTTGCAGACCTGCTCCCACTATCTCTATCAAGATGTGTGGGCTTCTCCTGAGGTTTCCTGTTGGAAGTTGGTGTTAATCCTGACTTCTTTGCTTTTGTGAATTTTATTCATACTTGCAGCAACAACCTTTTTTGTACTTCGGTACGGATGTGACAATAACAAGGACTTTGACACTGTAGAATCGGGAGTTCAAGAGTAAAATCATTTAATGAATGCATAGCACATGCCTTATTCATTATGCTGAATCCAGCTCTGGAGTTGGGCAATGCATACACTAATTCATTATTAGAAATGTTATTCTACAATCCTCGTTTGTAAAATAGCTTTAAAAAAAAAATCAAGTTGTTTGGCTAAAAAAAGCTTTCATACCATTTTGAACTTTCCTAGTATGTTTTTAAAAGCAGGAGATAATCCTTTTTCGCAGCTATTGTGTTTTATTATGTTGAAGGTTGCTGGCTGTAAAACATTGTACCTCCCTTTAAACTTTTCCATATAACTTGATTAGACAGCAATAATCTCTAATGCTTTCATGTGCAAATTCAGGAGTGACCCGGAACAAGAGTTTCCTTCATCCCCATAGCAACCAGGACGATGGAAGAATGCCACTCACCAGGCAATGCAAGGCAAATTTCATCCCTTTGATGTTAATTAACAAATTGCTTTCAGAAAAGTCAATGCATTTTTCTTCTTTAAATGTTTGTGATAAATTTTTAATGTGTCTGAAAAATTGAAGGAACACAGAAGCATTGGCTGCTGACAGGTGAAGTGTGGGCACACCGTGGCACCGGTGCCACAGGAAGGGCTTGCATCAACTGGCTGCTCACAAATCACCTTGGGTGAATTCTGGGACTTGGGAGCTAAGGACTGATACCTCCAAACCATTTCTAATGCACAATGTGATGTGGGCCCTGCTGTAAGAAAGTGATCCATCCATTTTGAGATTCTGGCATGAAAAGATAATAGGATAACAGACAAAAATTTGTTAGGATAAGGTTATAAGCATATCCTAAGTAATTTTAGTATATTTAGCATGGAAATCACTTCTCGTATATAAATCCACTTCAGTGTAGTGGTGAGTGCCCTCACCTCTCACGTGGGACACCAGGAGTTCGATTCCCCACTGGGGAGGCTGTGGTGCTGTTTAGGAGTTGGACTCGCGGATCCTTGTGGGTCCCTTCCAACTCAAAATATTCTGTGATTCTGTTTTTCTAGATTACTTACTCTTCTTCCTCTTTCCACTATTGTCCAAATGTTTTACGACAGTTATCAGTTCATAGTACACATTCCTCTAGGGACTATTGAACTGTTCCTTATTTTGCTGATAAGAGAAGCCTTGGAAGTTGTCAGCCAGCCAAAACTCACCAAGAAACCCCATCAGAGTTCCTGTCCTGAAGGAATACACCAATTCACTGGTTAAGATGCTTAATTCAGATACTTAACCAGAGAATGTGTTTTTACTTCTGTCCCTGTTTTTTGGGTTATCCAGGACTAGTCATCTGGGCTACAGCCTCACCACAGAGGTGATCTAAATGCCTCCAGTAGAGTCAAGTTCAAGTGACTCTGCAAACTAAGCCCCTACACAAAGTGATTTCATTGCTATATGGTCTGCTCTTACTGGATTCTGTTATTTTCACCTCTATCCTTATCTCCAGGTACAAACTCTTTCTTGAAGAGGTTTGTGCTTTGTGTTAGAGATGATGCTGAAGTTTGAGTTACCTCCAGCAAAGAAAGCTCAGACTCTCTTCTGCTCCCACTTAAGCCATGTGGATAAGCAGAGCCTTGTGGGGCCTCAGGATGTTCAGGCATTGAGCAAGGCTGTGCAATCCCTGTCCTTGGAGGTTTTCAAGACCAGACAGGAGCAACCAGCCCTGGGCAACCTGGGCTGACCTTAGAGCTGCTCCTGCTGTTCAGCCTGTTCAGACTTGCAACCACCGGAGGCCCCTGCCAGCCTAAAGTATCACATGATGCTATTTTCTGATGTGAAGGTGGTCACAAAAAAACTCCTAAAATATGTCAAATATTATGGAAAAAGGTAAGTGAACATGAAACGAGTTTAAGAAATCCATGTTGTTGATAGCACCCACTGGTCCAAATTACCTTTACCTGCAGCTAAAATGAAAACAAGGCTGTGTTTGGAGATTTAAATGCAAGTTTCTAATGCCCACCAATACACATTTATACCCGGAAACATTCCATTACCTGAAAGTTGCAGAAACCCTTCCTGCAGTGGTGTTTTGCACCTCCTCATGAGTTAATAATTGTGTCAAACTCCAGAATGTTGTTCTAACAAACATTACAGTGAAAGATTGTCCATACCCATCAATTAAAAAACCCCAATCAGACTAATTTCCACTTGTGCTGTATTTCTATATGATCTTCAATAAGCTTGTTATTCAGCACAGCAGGAAAGGTGCATTAGAAGAATGAGTTGCAGGAATCTCACCAGAGTATAATGAGAGACTTCACAGAAGGAACGAAGTCACCTCTTCACTACTCTCTGCTTTCAGTATCAAACCCAAACCCCTAAATCTGCAAGGCTGTAATCCCAGGGAAGTAACTCTGAGTCACCCTCACCTATAGAAACAGGATTTTACAACCCCAGTCTGTGTCTGTCTGTCCCGGTCTGTGAATTGAAAGATATTGGCCCCTAACTCTCCTTCGAGCAGGAGATGGTAAGAGTGAATGACAACAAGGTAAATATCTCACTTTGTACAGGAGAGTGGACTGAAAAAAAAAAATGGCTATTTGAAGGTGTTTGAGAACCCTTTGTGTCCAATTTAATAGGAAAAAAATTCCAAAGGTTAAGTCAAATTCTAAAATAGATTCTAAATTCTAAATCAGAAATTTTAAGATACATATTAGAAAAGAGTTTCAAAAGATTCAGTGTAACCCTTTATCCTGAAAAGCATTTAGATTTTAATTCAGGATCTGAAATCCAAATCCTCTTTTCATACAGTGATGTGAAAAACATTATTTCCTAAAGAGACTAAGACAGTTTAAGAGACTCTAAATATACTGATCTTGTGTGTTTAAATTTTTCTCTCTTAATATTCTTTTTCTAATGTGAAAGTATGTACAGAGCAATTGCATTTTGACAAGACCTTTGGTCAAACAGCTTTAACTGTTTTCTAATAGACAGGTTTTCAGCATTGTCTTTCCATACTGATTTACATATAGAGACTTATTTTCTAAAAGATATGTAGTTTCTGAAAAATATAACTCCACAAGAGGAAGATGATTTTTTAGCCATCTGGGAAGGTGCCACTCCTATCTTCCAATTAGAGTGGTGCAGGCAGGGGGAGTAATCATGGTTTCTTGGAAAAAGATGAAAATATGCATATGCAATACAGTAAATAAAATTAAAATAAACATGAGATTTTGAATTCTATTTACTGGAAGTGGTTGGCTTAACTGTGCTACTGCTCAGCCTTGTATGTGAGTCATGCTAATGTATGAATTCATTCAATACAGGATGATTATTTTGCCCAGCAATATATTAGAAAACTCTTACCAGAACTTCCCAGAGCAGCCAGTCATATAAATTCATATCTCATAATGAAAAGAGAAATCAGAATATAGTCTAATAGGGAGCTACATAAGGATTGTCCCCAATATCCTAAATATAAACCAATATATATAAGCATTGTGTGATTACTTTCAAAATTAACATACTAAATGAAACTTACTATCAGAATTTACTGGGAAAATAGCTGTGAAGCGGTGCAGGAGGAAAACCAGAGAGGCGAAAGCCCAGACAGAGCTCAACCTAGCTGTCTCTGTCAAGGACAATAAGAAAAGTTTCTATAAGTACATTAACAGTAAAAAGAAAGGCAGTAACACCCTCCACTCCCTATTGGATGCGGAGGGCAATATAGTAACCAAAGACGAGGAGAAAGCAGAAATACTTAACGCACACTTTGCCTCTGTTTTCAATAGCAAAACAAACTGTCCGCAGGACAACTGGACCAGCGGTGGCATGGAGGGGGCTGGGGTGCAGGATAACCCCCTTGTAATCCAAGAGGAGGTAGTCAGAGACTTGCTGAGTGGCTTGGACCCTCACAAGTCTATGGGACCAGATGGCATCCACCCGAGGGTCATGAAAGAACTAGCAGATGAACTCGCCAAGCCANTTGCAGCCAGATGGGTGTGGACCTCTTCTTCCAGGCTGACGACACCAGAACGAGAGGGCACGGCCTCAAGCTACGCCAGGGGAGGTTCAATCTTAACATTAGGAAGCGGTTCTTCACAGAGAGAGTAATCGCATACTGGAATGGGCTGCCCGGGGAGGTGGTGGAGTCACCGTCCCTGGAGGTGTTTAAGAGAAGACTGGACGAGGAGCTTAGTGACATGGTCTAGCAGGGAGGTGTAGGGCTGGATGACGTTGGGCCCCTTCCGGCTCGGAGTGGCCTGCTAGACTGTGAGGGATCTAGGCTGGTGTTATGCCCTGCGATGTGCTCTCGGTCTCCCTACGGGTATTAGATGGTGAGTTGGACTAGATGATCCTTGTGGGTCCCTTCCAGCTCATAATATTCTGTGATTCTGTGATTTGAGAAAAATACGGCACACTGGGTGACTCCCAGAGAGTTCATCTCCACGTTTTTTATGTTTTCCTAGATACTTTTGTTACAGGTGTTACAAAAAAGAAATTGTTACATTTTATCTATACTATATACAATAGATGACATTTGCTACAGAAGTAAATGCATGTATTCTGATAAGCATTAAGATTTAATAGTTTCTAAAAGGTCTGCCAGTAATGGAGTAGAAGTAGTCGTAGATGTGGATGTTCAGTGAAATACTGGAATACTGTCCATGAACAGCACTGTTGTCAAAGAGTCTTATTTTCTACATCTCCATTTTTCTATCTGTAAGAAATAAATTAACCTCGAAGTACTAGGAAAACAATCAAGTTTCTGAAATGACCAGGTCCTTTGAAGCTGGAGTCATCATGTAAATGAAAAAATTATATATATTTGCTGCACAGTGCAGCTCACATGTGGAAGGAGTAAAAGTGCACAGCTACCACTGAGATTACTGAGGGACCAAAAAGAGTGCAACTACCCAAAATAATGAGGAGGATTCAAATTCATTTCAATTTTCATTCTTTGTTATTATGAATGAAAAAAACCCCAAACCACCTCAAAAACAAATAAAAAAATAGAAAAATCATTAATATTTATGTCTACTGATGATATTTCTATTGCTGATTAGTTATGACTACTGGTATATAAAGAAGGATTAAGATTGTAACTGTAGTATAGTAGTGGTTTAATGTTGTGTAAGAAATGGAGCCAAATTCACATTGGCAGACAGAGTAATTTAGGAGACTTAAAGACCAGTAAAGATATTTCAAGCCTAAAGAAGGAGGAATTTATAATAAAGGAGGAATTTAAATAAAGAGGGGGAACAAAAAAATGAAAAAAAAGAGAAAAACGTCTTGGGCAAATTTTCTTTCTCACAATGAGCAGAATCTCACAGTAAGTATTGCAAAGGAGAGGAAGACAGTTTTGGGTGGTGGCACCCATGCATACAGGACTTTAAAGCAGCAAATTTCATTTACACACAAACACTCTGTTAATTGGTTATTCCAATTACGGGAATTCCTCAGAGCACACCACACAGGTGGGAGCTGGTGCAGCAAAACCAATCCTACAAAAAAAGACAAACGGGGGCATCCAGGTTGCACACACACAACTCATTAATAAATCTTGCAGCAGAGGGTTTGAAGAAAGCCGATGTATCACAAATATATAAACAGGCCTCTGAACATCGGGGAAACAATTCTGACTGACAAAGGAACCCACACACAGCCAAGAGCAGAGGCTCCTTCATTTGTGACTGGCAAACAAGCTGAGCAATTTTGTATTTTCCCATTATGTCTCCTATTGAGACTCTCTATAGCTTACAGCAGAAGGCTGAGGGAAGGAGACTCTGTGTTGACAAAAGAGCAGAAGCAGAAGAAAGGGAGTTGTGATTTTTCCTGCTTGATGGCTGAGCAATCACCAGGACACCTTTCCCTTATTAAACAACAAAAGGGAAATGTGAATATGTAATGTTTATTGGTATTTTCTGTGCTTGGCAAGAAGTAGTTTGCTTCAGCAACTGTGATGTGAAGAATCTCTTCATGCTGGATGGCTTTAGTCTATGGGCACCCTGATGAGCACTAAGAAAGAATCACGGAAAGACCTGACATCAAATTGGCTGCCAACAACACCCTCACTTTATGCTATCATACAAAAAAGAGGAAAACAAGGATATGCAGGATGGGTTTCTTTTTCTGTGCCTGGTATCAAGTAAGTCACTAATATGTTTGTGATATGAAAACGTTTCACATGTACATCAGTGCTTCCAGGCACCCAATTGAGACCATAGCAACAACAGATTTCACTGCATTACTGCAGGAAAACACTTTCATTCCTTTCCTTGCTCCGAGTCCTTTTTAAAGCAAAATCAGTGACCACTTGTCTCTACATCAGCTTGCATGTCCTCTCTCCATGCACTCTTGAAAAATACTGCAGGACTTGCTTACTTGTGGCTACAGGAGGTGCAATAACCTTTTCTGTAATCTATCACAATTCAAACATTTAGCCATCTTAATTTCATGCCCTTCTAATGTCTTTTTTTCCCCTTCTATCATAATGCACAGCATTGTGTCTAATTTACAGCATGGAATGATATAAAATAAATGTTCTGATGATAGAGACAGATGCTTGTCATAAAAAAATAGAGCATAAATCTTAATGCTTTTGTGCAATGCCTATCAGTCCAGGCAGGCACTGTGTGCCACTTGCACTGCACCAGCTCTAAATGATTCAACAGATAATTACTTATCACAACAGTGCTAGAGCGATGCTCTCATGAATCCAGACACAAAGCAGTCATGAGCTGTGCTGACTTATGTTCAAGCTGACCCCAAGCAGAATTACACAGGTTATTTACATTATTTAAAGGATTAATATTTTCCTGTGAATTTTTGGCTTCACATTCCATACACAGCAAACCATATTGTATTTAAAAGACATTTCCATGTAAGTAATTTATGAATACTTGTTTAATAAAAAATATGAGGAACCTACAGAAATCAAATATAATCATCTAATACTCATGTAATAACAACACTGGCCATAATGTTTTCAGTAATACATTCTGTCCAATGTTCACTAAACACCATTATGTTCATAAACACATAATTTACCATGAAGATGTACTACCAGTGAGATATACTTTCATGAAACATATTTCTTAAATGTTAAAAAAGTCAAAACACTAGAACTACAGTTTTTGGTTTTGTCAGATTCAGTTCCTTCATTTTTGTTTATAGCTCTGCTCACATTCTACCCAGCCTAAACAGCACAACATCCTGCTGTGCTGGTGACAGATTGGAAAATACCCCAACATGCTTTTTATTTTTTTTTTCTTCATGGTTTTAATTTTTTTTTCTCTTCCCCCCCC
>WEKX01028869.1:15058-44119 GCA_013390025.1 Pitta sordida
ATAAAGACACCATCAAAATGTAACAGACAGACTGTTTATCAATGGCACACGGAGGACGAAGAAGAATTTTGCATATTTGTCTATTGAATCATTGTGACAACATATTTTTAAGCACAATAAGTCAAATAATTTTGAATTTAGCAAAGAGCTCTTGTCCTCTGGTTAATACAAAACTTGTGACAATCTTCCAGTGCCTGAGACATTATGAGATGATCTGCACAAAGCTCTTCTCTGTTTTCCTCAGTATGTAAATGCCTGCCTTCCATGAACTCCAGTTCAAACACAGACACTTCCCAGGTTCTAAATAACTGCATTTTCCCCATCACAATAATATAAGTTGCCTAACTATTTTTCAACTTATGTTTAAGGAACTATATTTTTCAGTAATAATGGCATTAGCTTACTGAATTTGAGTTTAGAATACCAAATAAGATTTTATTTTCTGTCATTATTAAAGCTAATATTTAAACAAGAGTTGAATTTATTTGGCATACCCTAAGGCCTGTGTGTTTTTAGGTTCCAGTGTATTACCAGCATATCAAGTGTTACTTATTTGCTGCAAACTGCTATAATAAATCAATTCCTTATTTTATATTTTTATATTTTAGTGGTCAGCAAGGAATCTTCAGATCATTGAGCACTGTATGTGATATTCAGGCACTAAAAACTTCTATTTTCTGATAGATTAAAAAAAAAATTAAGTGTGGATACATATCCCTTTTACACCTCTGCCTACTTGTGTAGGTTGTATATGTCATAAGTGTCCTTAGGATATCCTCTTTTTGCTGTCCTAAATAAATAAAAAATATAAAACAGAGAAAGAGAAAAAAGGGAAAAGAAGATTAAACAAGAGTGATGTCAATGCATTACAATGTCAAAGTCCTGTTTCATGTTGGTCAAGATGGCTCATCTCAGCCTTTCCTCACTTTGATGTTGGGGAAGTACGATTGTGTTGTAGTCTCTGAAGTCCTTTCCCTTGTCAAGCATTTTGAATTTTATGATAATAAAATGAGGAGAGGGAGCAATGAGGTTCAAAGACCTGAACAGCAAACAGGAACACAGCTAAAGAAGCTAAGTGTAAAGATTGCAAGCAGAGACATACACAAAATCAGGGTTTATAATTACAAGAGTTTTTTCTGCTTTTTCTTCAAGGCAACTTCCTAAAATGACCTGCCCTCCCTGACGTGGTTCACTGTCAGACTAGAAGTTATATGAAGTGCAAGCACTTGACAGGGTTATTACTCTGTAAAAGGTTTTGTTTTAACTCAAAACTTCCCATTTAATTCTGCTTTTGATATAAAGTGAGAAAGCAAAACCACATTGAATGCTGGCTACTAACATTTCATGCCAAGATAGCAGATAACTCTTATCTTCAGGCCACCCTGCCCTCACAGTCCCCCACTGCATCCCCAGGGAAATTGCTATCTATACTACAATATGTAACTCAATATCTAATATCACATATAGGCTGCAGATACATGAGCCCTCTTGCTTTTACCTCCTGAAAAAAAAAAGAAAGCACTACTGCAGTCCCTTCCAAATATGCAATAGTATTAGTCAAAAATGGTATATTGCTGGCAGAAAAATCAACAAACATTAAACAGACTGAACTCAAATGCCTCCTGTTCTGGAATCCAAAATCCTCTTAGACGACACAAGGGCCCATCCAAGATGAAGTGGAAGAGCCAAATGTCTACAACTACAATTTATGGTATTGGCAAACAGGAATAAACAGATGAATCCAACCAGAGCAACAACTGAGTGAACACTGCCCTGCTCTGTCTCACTGCCCTCCCTGCAAATGGGCTCTTTCTCCATGCACAGGGGACAGAAAAATGCCACAGGCTTTTCCAGCACTTTTGGCAGAACCATACAAAGAAGAGAGAATTCAGGCACCTTCCTGACACCACATCCATGCAACGAACAAATCAAGTGACCTCCCCAGGCTCCCCAGTGCTCACAGCAGAGCACGTACAGCTCTGGGACTGCCAGGGGCATAAAGGTGGATTAACTCATGAGGTCATACAAGATCAGAGCTAGGATCCTGTACTTACCCAAGTCAGAGAAATGCAAAAAGTCATCGAAAAGTTAAGGTTAGAAGGTCACACTGACATCATTCTCCTTTTAAAAGAAGGGCTAAGTTGTCTCATTGCTAACTTCTTCTGCACTAGTGACCCCCATATCATCCTTGTGGGAATCATCTCACTTTTTACCAATTTGGGCAGAACATTTGCTGTTTCCTGCAATGAAGAACTTTCCACATTTGCCACACACTTTCAAGGACAGTAACTGGCAGCCTCACAACAACATGGGCCTCTGTGACTGCAACCCATTCAGGCCCGAGCTGCTGCTGCTGCTGTACAACTGAAGATCTATTATATCACTTTCAGAGATATTGGGAAAGATTTGGCACACATATGACTGTGTGTTATGTTAATATAACACCTAATCCCAGATGGGTTCACAAATAGAATGAGAGACACTCAGAAGTGATTGCTGAGAAGAGGACATGAGACTGAGAAGTCACCAGAGACAGTCTGGAAGAGGATTTTTTTGCCTCCTCTGTTATTTGAACAGGGAACATCAACTCTCCCATCTATAAGCAGAATCACAACTCAGGGATATGACAATATGTGGCCTCTAAAGGTGGATGAGATGAGAACAAAGAGCCTCAGACAGCAAGTTTAAGGGTGGGAAGGAAAAGGATAAGTTGTGTGTGATACAGGTGTTCTAACTCAAGCTATGATGGGCTGCAGCCAAGGACACTGTACAAATACATATATATCCATACACACCATATATATATGTGATAATTGGATATGTTATGTACATGCTATAAACCCAAGATTTTTTAAAATTATCTTCCTTTTACAGAACTAGGGTGAACCAAATTGCGCTCCATTCCTCTTGTGCTCTTCTGATCACCAGGGTAATCTGTCCACAGAGTGAGAACAGCTCCTGCATGGCAGATTTCCCACAGGGGCCTCAGGGGAGAGGAGAGCCTGGAGAAATTTGTCATTCTCCTGTTACTGAACCTGCTCTTTTATACTGAGGAGGGCCAGCAATATTTCTGAGCTGCTGCTATACTTCTGCCATTGCTTGATATGCAGCTGCTTTAGGCTTTGATGGAACATTTTAACAGCGACAGCCTAAAGGGTCAGAAGCATCGTGTGCTTGGTTACATAGGCTTCCCCCAAAGGAGGGACAGATTTTAATACTGTCTCCACATCAGGAGAATTGGAAAGGGTATAAATAGGTGACTTAACCATCGGAAGAAATTTTCACAGGGGAAATGACCCCTGTATTATTCGGAAAGGAAAATCCTACCTGCACACTCTTGCTGTTTGCCTTCCCTTTCTAAAACCGGAACCTGAACTATCTGAGGATGACTGTTCAACAAAGAAAATGCAGAAGCATTCTAGATTTAAAAAAATCCTGTTTGTGGAGTTTAAAAATAAAAAAAAAAAAAGAAAAGGGAAGGATAACAACAATAAGAATGTGGAGCTATAGAAGTCCATTGAAATTTCTGTTTTATCTACTCTGCTTTGAAAAAAAACGTTATGTATTCCTGGACACGATTTTTTGATGTTCCTCAGTAGAAAGGATTATATAATTGTGTACATGTTATTATCAATGACACTCCTGTGCTGGGGAACCACTGACAGTTTAAACTTAATTACAGATGGCAGCTTATGAAAAAATTATAAAGAAAAGATTGGACAGCAACCACAGTGATTTCATGCTTACTTTTCATGTGTGTTTAGCACAATATCATCAAGTCCCTCAACTTTAAAAAATAATGGGAATTATCAATCAGATGGTACCATTGCTGACTAGGAGGTTGTGTTAGTACTGTGGAAAATTATATCACATCACATTTGCCAACCCAAGCCCCTCCAAGTCTGTGCAGAATGTGTCCCCACAGCCTCTCAGCCTGGCTCTTGGCCATGGAATGACCACTGCCAAAGCAGGTACTGAATAGCAAGGCAGGTTCCCAGGCTGTTCTCTTAGGGCCATATACCATATTGAAGAACGGGTTTTATGAGCAGCACAGTATTCCCTGGGGCCTACAGATCTGAATTGAAAAAGTGAAATTTGAGTGTGAGGATCTTACACCTGCCTGATTTCATTCTCTGGCATTCATTTCCAGCCCCAGTGAAATTCCCTCCCCTCCACGAATTCACTAATTAAATTGCCAGTGGCTTTGATACTGATGCTACCTCACTCCGGGGAGAATTTTGTCTGGCACTCCAGAGATTATTTTAATGTGTTCCATGTTAAATTGGTAGACACTTTTTAACCTGTTCCTTCCTGATTCCATCTCACCTTTATGTTATTACTAATAGCACATTAAGCCTTTAGCTACTATCTTCCTAGTGAAGGGCTAATGCAAAGTAGCTATTAAGCTTTTCAGCTTTCTACATACCTTTTTTCCCCCTTCATACATCCCTCTTAAGCAGAGGACTGACTATTCTTTCGGTTATTCCCTGGTTTCTTATGCATTTTAAAAGCATGCTCTTCCTGCCTTTTACAGAGTTTGCTAATGGTACCTCATTTGGAGCCTTTACATTTCTGACTCTTCCTTCAGATTCACCTCCTCCATCCCAGTCCTGTCTCCTGTAATTTCACTCTCTTCTAATGCAGCTACAGCTTTATTATTCCAAAGATGCTGAAGAATTTTCTTGGGGCTTTTTGTTTTATTTGTGAGAGTCTGGTTTGGGTTTCATATTTTGGGAGGAGGGGAGGCGGTTGGATTGGTGGTAAGAATAAGGATGCAGATTAGGAGGATTGAAATAGAGTATCCTGATTCTGTGTAACCCTTATCCTAAACACAGCTTCTTTTCTCCACTGTAGCTGTTGAAGCTCTTTGTTATGAAAAGCATTAATTACAAATGCATCCTTTTTTTGTCACTCTCACAAACTGCCTATGATTTTCCAAACTACAGATACTTGCTGTTTCAATTGCCAGTTGCTGCTGTTATATGATTTTTTTTAAGCATATGATTAAATAATAAATGGCCTAAGGTCAAGGATGCAGTACACTTTCAGTTTAGTAACTATGCTGAAAATTAGCGTGCTTTTAGAATCAGGAGTCTTTTTTCATCAAACATTAGAAGTGTTTGGGAACAGCTGTACATTAACATCCACACAGTAATGTTGTGATTTGTATCTCAGACAGCATTTGTGAATTAATCATTTGGTTTTCATTATGTGCTCAGGTCTTCAGGGGGACATCGCACCTTAATAATTATGTTGCCTGTAGAATCGGGCAAGAGAGGCTGATTAATAAGTCTCTGCATCATATTATCATATGGAATAATTCAGGCTGGTAAGAACCTCTGGAAATCATCTGGTTGAGACCCTCAGTGAAAGCGGGTGTAGCCTCAAGGATAAATTCAAGTTCAACACAAGGTAACCTGATCCTTCAGGACTTCAAGGTCGTTGGTGAATGAAGCATCTATATAAAACTGCCATGCTACTGAAAACAGCAAGCTGAAAAAGAACTAACTGGTGATGTCTAATACATTGCTGATCTGATCCTACTCTTTCAACTATTTGGTAAGTTGGACAGCTATTAATTCATATACAGTGGCTTTAGGATTTTCTAACCAGAATAATAAATCATGGCTTCAGAAGGACACATCTGCTCTTTCTCAGGCTTTCTGCAATTGCTGAGGATTACACCCACTCCTCCAATATGAACTCCTCCAATACAAACACATTAGTTTCTTTTTAAGCAAAACTGTAATAGTTTTTAGACACTATTTATCCATAATTGTAATTATTTTCATTTTGCACCAATTACAGAATCTTAAGAAATTTTCAAATTCTCTTTGTAACCTGTCCTTGTTTAGAAAACTTGAGGTTTTTTGAAAAGTGCAGTTCTACTTTTATTTAACTATATTTGCATTACATTCTATATTGTCCAGTGTATTAGACCATGCCTTTTTAATTCCCCAACTCTACTTCATCAGACAGAATCCTGATGTATGCTTAGAATTCTTTGCTCAAGGAATATTAAATGTATATATTTAAAATCTCATGTCTTTCAGAAAACAGAAAAGATGAAGAACAAATCACATTATACAGAGGCCTCCAACATAAAGTAACACACTGTGTTATGATAATAACTTAGTTTACATGTAATGTAGTTATGCTTTGAAAGATGCAGATTAACATTAAGAACACAAAATATACATTATAAGATGATAAAACAAGATGAACCACCTATAATGTAGTTTGAGAGGCTGATTTTCCCCTACATTACACTGATATAAATCAGGAGCAATTCTGTGAAATCAGTGGAGGAACAGCACATGAGAAATGAATCAAGTCCAACATTTCTTTAATCTAGTCATCATTTCTGCCCCCTGTTAGCAGACTTACCTGCATTCTCCCCAAACAGAGGGGACAAATCAGAACATTATCAGCTGTCAGTGATAATGGGGACTAAGAGTATCTCCATCATACAAATTATTTTAGATGTTTTCATGTAATCCTGCAGAAGTCACAATGTACAATTAACAAATGGAGAGAAGAAAAGGTACAGGCAAAATACTGGGCAGAAGCACATACACAGCCCCACTGCTGAACTTGTTTGACACAATATGACATTTCTTGGTAAAAGGACAAAGTAATTCCAGAGAGATGAGATGAGGAGTCTTCCATGAATCCAGGTGAAGTAAGCACACAAGAATATACCAGAAAGAGGAAAATTATAGATAAGTAGATGTACTTAAAGCAAGAATGGGTCCAAGTAATGCCTTGTGACTAAATCATGTGCGTTTTTCCCTGTTCTGGAAGCTTTGGTGAGCCCTTAGCTTAGTCACAGTCACCTCAGCCAAGCTCAGGGAAAGTACAACTCAAATTGCCCATGAACCAGTTAGCATATGCAAAAACCTGCACTTTTTTCCCAGTAATAAAAAAGCAAAGATGTGTCTTTCTTTTGTGCTTTCATATCCAGGACATGTAAAATTAGAATGAAAGATACCAACTATGCTTGCAGGGCTGTTAAGAAACGAATCTTTGGGCTTAAAATATGGAGGCCAACCACTCAGTCTTCCCCGAGACCAAAAGCTGTGCTGTGTGTTGTGTCAGTCCAGCTTCTTTGCTGTACAGAGCCAGTTACTGCTCTGGCTCCCCAGAAAATTTTTTTCTTGCCTCAATTTTTGCTTTAACCTAAATAACTGTTATCAGAAATTAATGCAGAAATTCAGTGAACAGCATCATTCTGGAAGTAACACTGAACTAATGTACTAACAGGGTATTAGAGGTATTTTTCATTAGACATTACACCTTTGTAAGTGGTGTAAAAAGTGGCAATTAAAAAATTCAGCCTCATCTCCTTTGTTTTGCTGCACAAAAGCTAA
The DNA here is from genome assembly GCA_013390025.1 of Pitta sordida. Lineage (NCBI taxonomy): Eukaryota > Metazoa > Chordata > Aves > Passeriformes > Pittidae > Pitta > Pitta sordida. The sequence continues at coordinate 22,429 of WEKX01028869.1, forward strand.
CCTGCTACTTGTGGCATCCAGTTAAATCCTACTGACATATCCTCCACTTTATTTTTCTTCTAAATTGCCATTTTACTCCTGTGAAATAGTGTACAACTTGCCCTCTTCCTTTATTTGAATATTCTACAGAAGACAATGGAAAAAGGTAAAATATTAAACCTCTCTAAATTATTTCTTAAACTTTAATAAATTGCTTTAATAATACGTATTACAGAAATATGTGGTTTAAAAAGTTAAAAGTGTTTCTATAGCTTTCTCCAGGTGTTAGAAACATTTCTGCCCCTGGCAGACAGGGAAGCTGGAGGACACATGTAACCTTTCCTGTAAATACACAAACTCAAGTAGTTTTTCAAAGGCATGGAAATGATCTCTGTGCACTAGCCCAGCACTGATAACAGCACTGACCTCCCCAGTCTGCTCTCACATGTACAGAAACAGAACCTGTACGTGTTCTCAAGGTGCACTGAGAGCCACCCACGCTCCACACTGAGCCCCCTGTGCCAGAGACCCCTCTGGGCTCACTGAACTGGCTTCACCTCCTCCAGTGCTACAGAGTCACAACTCACACCACATTGTGCACAAACTGCAAATGGTCCACAGCTAAATTTACTTCCATGTTATTGGTTGCATTGGAATGGTCAACAGGTAGGCAATTGTCAAGTGTCTGACATGACTTCTTTTTATTCTGAGCTTTTTCTTTAAACAGACATCCTCCCAACATACAACGTCCATACCCCTCTCCTGAACAATCACTTCAGACTCTTGGAAAGAACAAGTTCATTGGCTGGTGGAGCATCCCTTAATCAGGCCCTTCCAGCAACCCCTTAATTCATCCCTCTGCTGCCAACAAAGTACCAGCTTGTCCAGTTCTGCTCCTGGGTTGCTTCCAAAACCAAGACCTTGCACTTGGGGTTGTGATACTTCTCTAAACTGGAAACTGGGAGAGAATAGTTTGAAGCAGCTCACTGCTGACCACAACTATACACACTAAGCACACATGCAAAGAGTCTCTTTTGTCTCCTTGGATTGGTTTGAACTCTGCTCTCAGAAGCGACAGAGAATGAATTTTTCTTTCTCTCTTTATGCCAGTTTTACTGGCCCATTCCTATACAGTGAGCTTTAATAGGAACCAATTCACTGGACTTTTTAAAGGCATATTCCCATTTTCTATTCATTTTAGTTACTCCACTTGTGAAAGTCGATAATAAAGCTGGAGAGGGAAGAGTGAAAATGAAAACTGAAAAGAGATTAATACGGTGCTTGGCTCTACAGGAGCTCTGCCTTGAAATTGCCACATCCCCATTCCTTGATGTAACGGTATAAGATGTTTTGACCTTAATACACCATATTATTTATAAATTATACTGAATATGCACTATGATATATTTAAAAAGATGCCATTAAAGGAACTTCACACATGGGAAGGACATATAGGCTTTTTGATCAGAAAGAGAGGACATTTGCATTAAAATAAAGTCTCAAATCTTAGTTGGAGATGTAAAAAAAATTATTTCACTTATTAATAAGAGAAGTTTAATTTTCATAAGGTTCTTCTTAAGAACCTGTATCATGAGCAGAATTTTAAAGGAGACCTGGACGATGTGTTCATATTTCAGATTAGTTACCCACATTTTTGACAAAGGTAGTTTTCCTTGTGGTCTCTCTGAACTTATAAATTTTCCACATTAGAAATCCAATATAAATACAGGAGAACCATAATGTTATAAATTTTACTTCTCAGTGACTTCGAAAACACTTCACGTTATATGATGCTTCTCATTCATGAAACTAAAATTATTAAAATGAATAAAGCAATAAGTCTAAGCTTTAAGAGGTTAATGGCATAATAACAAAGGGAAAGGGAATTCATAGGAAAAATAATGAAAGCCGTTCTACTAAAATAATACAAATGCAAAGCTTCCAGGAGCTTTGCATTATGCTGTGGGAGGAAAGAAATAAAGCACTCCCAACGAGTCGCAGGTATACAGCTTGACAGAGAGTGAAAACCTTGCCAAGAGGAAGTGATAATGGTTTTGTATCCATAATACATTCATCTCAAGGGATGCAAGATTATGTAATGTAGTGGCACTGCTGTATCCTGATTCATTAGTAAGTCCTACAGAGTATTTTCTGCATTCATAAGTTGGGAAAGTTCACGAAACATGGAGCCACTTTGTAAATTACTGACTCACATCCTCCTGACAGCACTGAACGCTCTCATGGTTTGAAGTTCAATTTCGTACCAGTGGTGAGACAGGATGAAACTCTGAGCGACAGCTCAATCATCATTGCATGGGCCAATCAGGAAGAGAAGGATTAATCACACTGGTGTTGAAAGAAGAAAGAATGAAAGAGCAGATACACTTCCTACTCAATCATTAGTTTGTGGTAACACAAAGGGGTGATGGAAGCTTGAAGGAGACACAGACAAAAGTGGCAATAATAAAAATTGGCACAGATGAAATATGGGACTAGGAATAGGGAGGTGAGAATTGGAAGAGTGCAGAAGAACCTGCAATTAAACAAGAGGAGAGAGTGCGTGAGCACGAATGTATTAAGGAACATTTGGCATAGACATGGCAAGTGAAAGAAAAAAGGTTGGTGAGACACTAAAAATAAGGTCAACAAAGAAACTGGGTCGCATTGTAATGAAAAAAGAAAAAAAATTTTTGGAAAATGACAGATTATTGGAGTGGGGCACTAGTTTAAAACAGAAAATGAATCCTAAAATTTTGAAGAGGGAAGCTCAACATATGAGTGAGAATGAGGGAAATGAAGTATGGAGTGACTAACAGAAATTGGTGGCATCTAATCTGAATTCAAATCACACCTTTAATTTCCACTAAGCCTAAACTCTTAGATTTCTTTCTATATATAAGATCATGTTTTCCAATTAGAGGAGAAAGGCAAATACGATTCATCATATAAACCACCATAACTTACCTTTCCTTCACTCCAACCATGAGAAAACCTGTGGGAAACCCCTGATGCTTCCAAGACATATCGATACAATTTTTATGTTCCACATACCTTCTAGTAACAAATACTACTCAAGTGAGTCTGTGCTACACATACAAAGAAGAAGTTAGTGGCTCTCTCTGTGGTAATAAGAGTTACTTACTCACGAAATAAAAAATCTCTTCAGTGCTTTGAAAAACAGATAGAATTGGGAATAACTTGTTCCAACTATTCTTTTTTTTCCTCATCCAAGTATGGCGAGCTATAGACATGTACTATACAATCTAGAATCTGGAAAAAACTGTGTATCAACCAAACATCTTGTGAGATGAAGGAACAGATATACCAGATGATGAACATCTCCAGGAAGCATGGAAAGGAAGTGTATGCTCAAAAACATTCAGCAGGCTTGCACAGTGTTAACATCTCATGGCCAGCCAAAGGTCTGTGCAAGCTGATTGCTCCTTTGCCTATCAATCTGAGACTGCCTTCAAACTGCTTCCAGCTTTGCTTAATTGCTGTCTTCCTGTAACTGCTTGACAGTTTGACAGAGGCTGCATTCTCGAGTAATCCGTCCTGTTTGTTCAGTAAGAATGAGGCTCAGGGTGTGGTTAAAAAGGGAAATTGGAAAGGAATAATTTGCGTTGCAGTATGGGCACACAGTGACACAGAAAGGTGTAACTAATGGTAATTAGTACCAATAAGTGACATGAATTCTTAGTGGCAGTACCTTATAGCTGTGTCCATGAAACTGAAATCCTGAAATTTCATCTCATAGAAAAAGAATATGGATTGCAGAGTGTTGTTATTGTCTTGCTGACCCACTGAAGTGACTCGTACATTCAGAGCTCTTCATCCTGCCACTTCCATATACCTGTGACTGTCACTGTGTGCCACCCACCGCCCAGCAAGGGGTTCCCACCAGACACACCAGCACACCCAGGGCTTCTTACGCTCTTCATCTGACTGTGTATACCTGGCCTGAAAAGCCACTCAGAAATACCTGCGAAGCCTATGCAGTATCTCCCCACCAGAAGTGAAAGACTGCTAATTGAGCGCTTCCTAATAACTTATTGATTTAGTCAAGACTCCCAGAAGAAGCATGTCAGGAGCAATGCTGACAGCTACCTCCATGAGCAAACAAGAGGTAATGGGGCAGCAGTGTTGGGAGAAATATTAAAGACACTGCTTCTCATAGAACCGCTCTGAGTACAAACCATGAGCAGCATTTTCCCAATACACATATGACAAGACGACACCTTAAATTACAAGAAGGAGAATCAGATTTTTCAAATTGCTATCATTTGAAACATCTGTTTCTGTTGAAAATAAGCAAATTTCAAGGGAAACCCATTACTAAATGTCCGTGTATTGAGGACAATAATAAACTCTAATAGAAAAACTAAGCTATCAGTTTCCCTTTAGACAGAGAGTGTTAACATAAGAATGCTTAAAGAGTTTTTTGGATCAAATATATCCCCACAGATAAGGGAAAGCTACACAGAACCATTATCTTCATTGACGTGATAAGATTATATACATTGGCCAAAAATGAACAGTTCCAGAAAGTCCTGTTTTATACACAAAAAGAAAACAAGCTTTGGCTGTTGTAGTGTCGAGTTTTTAATAATTTTAAATAAACTTTGACAACTACCAGAGTATTTTGCTGTATGTATCTCCAGTATGTGATGAAATAAGGAGCCCTCAGTTTAGATACAGGGTGGCTGATGGTATAAAAATAGTGCTTCAAGGCTGTGTTCTTAGAGGGTCTCTCACATGCACTATGCTGCATGTTATTGCTGACACCCTTTTTGCTTCCTACCTGGATCTGTGACTATGGTATGTTCAAACAAGCTCTTTGTCTCAGGTTGAATGATCTAATTGCCTTCAACCATGTTACTGGAGAAACTGTCACTGTCATCCTGGGAATCATGCCCATCTTGGAACAAAGAACCCTTCTTTTTTTAAAGCCAATGCCATTTTGGCTGTTGGGTTCAATTGTTCTTTCCTGGAAAACCCTATGGATTTATCTGCTTATCATATTTCATGATCGTAGTTCTTTCTTTTAGACAATTAATTTTTTGAGGGGTAGAACTGGGGAACTGACCAAGACTCCACAGATACCACTAGGAATATATGTATTGTGCATAAAAGCCTATGGTTTAGTACATTTAAGAATCTTCTTTAAAAGTTAATGGATAGGAAAGTCCAAATATTGGAAATCATAAAGCAATATTTTTAGTATCTCTACCAGTAGTAGTGACTAGACTGTTTTTAAGAGGAATGACTCAGTCTTGTCAGACTCTGCATGTTATTTTGAGATCACAGCACTGCTCAGGATCTTTCCTGTCCCCATCATCTCTATCCTGGTCACCTCAGCAATTGTTGTACCAAAAATGTCTTCCTGTGAGACAATTAGGAAACTTGATTCAACTTAATGTCTATAGAGGTCACTTGTAGGTTTTAATCAAGGTTGTCTTCACTCAAGTAGCAAATCAAAATAACTTTGCAATACAATAGAATGGTCTTGCCGCCTCTCAGTGACCACTATAGTCCGAGTATCCATCAGCTGCAGTCCAAAACTGCTCATCATGGCTATCTATGCAGAAAGTCTTTCTTCTAAGCTCCTGCATTTTGTATTCAGTGCAAAGCGTATTTCATGATTATCCTGACCACATATTTGGATTACAAAGGATGGTCCCTTGCCATGCTTGGATTACTTCAATTCACCAGTGAATTTACCCGACTCAAGTTTTGGAATATATAACCTGCAAGTATGTAGCCAGCATGAGCAGGCTGCCTGCAGCTGGTCAAGATGACCATTATTCAACATTTCCAAGTTGTTATTGCACATAATCTTATGCTCTTTTACAACCAGATGCTCAGCAACCTGGAACACAGGTACCAGGGCAAAGGCACAGCTGAAGCTTGTGGAAGCTGGGGCTGAGCAGCTGCTCTGGGCTCCCACTGCAGCCCAAACCCAGCTGAGCCAGGGGACTATGCAGATCCCCTCACCACCCCCACTTCTGGGTAAAGCAGCATTTCTCATTGCCTGCTGTCCTCACCAGTACACTTCATGTTTGGGGAAAAAAAGCCATGCTCTGCCACCCTGGCCTTCAGTGGCTGAAACCACATGTGGCTGCAGCACCTTCCAGGGGTTCCTCCGAGCTCCAGGCAAGGAGGTGGCAGATCTGAAGACTCTACCTACTGTGGAAAGTCAGGGAGGAACGTAGAGTAGTTCCCTGTCTGCTAAATAGCCCGAGATCAACCAGATTAGGACTAACAAGATAAAGGTTTAAAGTATCAACAGTTACTATATTATTTTATATGCCATTTTATGTTTGTATGAATTAATAATACTGATTATACAACCATGCCATCATTTTAGCAATGATACAGTAGCGCTCTCTGCTACTGTACTGGCTCAGTTCTATTGCTGCTTCAGATTTAATTGTAAAATGCTTAGCTAAATTTTAAAAGCCTTTCATCTGTTAAGAAAGCCTGGCATGGGGTGTGCATCTCATTACACTCTCACCTCCTTCTCTCTCCCCCCAGATTCACATCTCCAAATTCTCCTAGTCCTTCCCTTCTTGCATTTCCTGTCATACCATGGAGTGTCAACACACAGGTCAGGATTTAACCATCATATTTTGTGTCACTGGCCCTGACGAACACTTTCTCATATGAGAGCAACTGCAGTCCCTCACCTCTCATTTCACCACCGCCAGGGCCACATTTAGAAGAGCAGAGCAAGTTAGTGTTAGCAAAGACCAGAGTCAAGCAAAGTGTGTGGCTTATCACACCCACTCATGCCAGCCTGCCAAACCAGCAGTGGCAGCATTCATGATTCATGAGGTTTAGTCTGCACAGCAGGAAGGTTCTTCCTATGCAGACACCATTCCCAGACTCACCAAATGCATTGTTTTCCAGACACAGGCAAATATAGACTCCAATTGAGCCATAAGGAAATAATAAAGAAAGGAAAACATTGAGTAAGACTGTAAGTCTGAAAAAGAATTAAGCAGAACTGTAAAGAGCACTTGGGAATTCCACAAGAAACCTCCCCACATGTTTATGTCATCTAGACACTAAATAGATTTCTTCGAGAAAAACTGTTACATTATCTGAGTAAACATGCCAGTCAAAAACAACAACCAACAATTTACAAAAATGATGCTCAATTATTTAACACTGAAAGAGAAGGTTCCATGGGGAGAAGTGTTTTTATTTATATGCTGGATCTAGAACAGGTTTAGGCTGAGACAGAATAACCATAACAAATACTACAGGTTTTGTTAACTCAGGAAAACTCCCCAGGCCTAGTACTGCCTTTTAAAGCATGTTTGGCTGTAGTTTAAGAGTTGTCACATCCAGCTCCTCACTCCCTGTATCTTCCAAGAGAACTTCTGAAGAGCAAGAAGTCTTCTCAAGAGAAAGGAGAGAATTCCTCCCTTTCCAGGGGAATGAGGCACATCCTTAGAGTAAGCTGGGCTCTAGCATTACAGACTCCCAAGAACTCCTATTTATTTCACTGTGCTCAGCACATCACCTGATTAGGCTTCAAATTGTTAAATATAGCTGCACACAAAAGGAAACTATGGAATTACACATTGCTCCCCAGTTATTGAGGTTTTGATTACTGCCGGCTAATTTTCTCATTGTACTTTCGTGGGGTTTCTCCTAACTTAGCATTCTTTTAAGGTAGCCTGTGTTGAGGGAATTATCTTGTTTTTCAAAGCAAATTTCAGCTGATTACTAAGTATTTACATACTGTAATTTGAATGTCTAATTATACAATTAGTGTAAATACATGTAATATGGTTTATTTTTCACAAAAGCTGATAAGGTACATTGCTTTTTGCATTCCGGTGTTACGAGATTTTCATTGCTTGTAATACACAACCCAAAAATTCACATTAAAAGCTTCCAGTAATAGCTGTTTATTCATTAGTTAACACTTTCCAAATGATTTGAAACACACTTCGTACCATAAACCAAACAAGAGATCTGCCTTGTTGCTACAGACCAGAGCTCACAACACTTTCCACTCCTAAATATAAGTTTCCTTAAGCCTGTATATTTTTCCCTTGCAGCACTTCATGGTATTTTCTTCCACCTTAAACTACCCAGGTCTGTGGGAGAGTTCCCCTGTTGAGTGCATTCCTACATCACCACTGGCCTAACAGACATTTCCATGCAACTTGTATTGCCATTTATGATAATACTCTTGACAAAATAAAGAAGATGAACTGAAGACAATGTCCCTCCAGTTTAGAACTTCTCCCTTTTTAAGGGCACTTAAAACCAGCACTTTTTCTTGCTTCTATTATAGATAATAACTTCCTAATTAGAGGGCAGGAAAGTGCTCCTTTAATCTCATTGATGAGGCAACAATGCATTGGCACTGAGCTGCAGAAACCTGCCAGACTCCTTTGCTCCTTCTCAAAAATCTCCAATATGATTCCTCGATCAGATTTGCAATCAATCCTCTTTCACTGCTCTTGGGCAACCTGTTTGCAAGTGATCAGGATTCTTTTTTCAGAAACATGAAGACATGCAGCACCTGACAGTGATTAACACAATCAATTATATACCAAATATTCTGTGCACAGATGAACACCTAATTCTTTTCCATTTCTTCACAGGTTCTTAGTGATGGAAATGCAGCAGCAAGGCTTCCACAATTTCTGTGAAGCATGGACTTTTATTTCTGGTAGAATATAAGTTTATGTTACAGTTTAAGGATAATTTACTCTCACTCAAACTAGCGCTGACCTCAGATTTTTTAATTTTTATTTTCAAAAACTTGATTTTAAAAAATATTTCCCAAACTTGATTTTAATTAAGTGTAAGGAAATCATATTTAAACCACGTGGAAAGATCCGTTATCTAAGAAATGCTTACGAATTATATGCCATAAATATTATTTCTTTATGTATATTTCCTTAATGCAGTATTCACCTCATAGTGGAAAATTACTTCATTTGGGTATATGATTTTACAGTACCTTGCAAATAACATCTAGATTTTGTAAGACTGACTATCGTTTTGTTAAGATGGAGCTTCAATTTTAGCCACTGGCATTCCCCACACCTTTTATGGAAATGTCCTTCATAGCAAAAATTTTAAAAAAAAGAATAAAAAGAAAGAAAAAGGATGTTTTCTTTATAAATACACTGTACCACTTCAGAATAACTTCAAAACTACATTTCCTAAATTCTGGGCCCAGCAGTAGAATACAGTCAAGTCATTAAAGATGCTGAACATATACTTAATTTTCAGCTTATTTTTATGTCCCCCTGGCCTCAGTGAGATTTAAGGACATGTTTAAATTTTCTATTTAATCAAGGCCTCATTTGTGAGGATAATAATGCCTTTACAGCATGTATTTTTCTACTGTAAGATGCAACTTACAAACCAAATGTGAAGAATATCGTCTTTGGCAGCATTCCCTAAGGGAGTCTGGATCTATAAACACATGGATGTAATGCGTTTGTTAAGGCAATTCTTCTTCCATTCTTCTGACAGTTATAATATAAATAACATTTTCTCCTTAGGAAGCAATCCAAATACAATCAAACCAGTATATTAATATCAGTTAAGGTAGTCTTCAACTTTGTAACTGGTTTAGAAATCTGTTTTGTGAGAGGCTGTAAGAAACTGGGTGCAGGCACGAGGCACGAGCCATAAATCACAACCCACAGCACAGGCCATGCAGTGCCGGGGGAGCTCTGTTATCCCCCCTGTTTCTTTGCCATGGAAGGCAGAGCTATCTCTGCCCATCTATGACAGATGGGCACGTTACTCTTTAGCTCTAACCTCTTCTTTATTCCTTCAGTTTACTCTCAAACAGGCTTTGTGTGAACTCTCCATGAGTCAGGAGTCTCAGTCGAGGGGAAGGCAGGATGCGGCTCCTGGTCCGTGCTCAGAACCGTTCTGCAGGAGAATGTATTTCACAGAATTTCACAGAATCACAGAATATTCTGAGTTGGAAGGGACCCACAAGGATCATCGAGTCCAACTCTTAAACAGCACCACTGCCTCCCTGGTGGGAATTCCTGGTCTCCAGCGTGATAGAGGGGACACTCACCACTGCACTAAAGTGGATTTTTCTGGGAATGTGGAAGGGGGGGCCTTGTCGAGCTCAGGTGTGAAAGACACATCTGTTTCCATCATCTTAAAGGCCCTTCAGTCCCCCACAAAATCTAAGTCAGGCCCTCAGGTCTAGCTAAGTGAGACTGGAAAAATCTCTTATATATCAGCCGGAATGAATTGATTCAGTCTGCACCAAAATGAAATATCTCACAAATAAACACAGTCATACCAGCCACTCATCTGTATGTGCAGGACTAATGAGCAGACAGTCAAAAGAGCATGATAAAAAAAGCCAGAAATCAGATCAGGTTCAGAGGAACACAAGGAATCCCTAAGATTGCTTCTCCCCCCCATATCTCCCCCACCCCCCAAAAAAACCCCAACTTGCCAGTTAATCAGGAAATACGCAGAAAGCACAGAATCAACAGATTGGAAAACTCAGCAAAAGATCCAGAAGTTTGAAAAAAAATGTGGGTTGTGAATATTTTGTTCAAATTAATATTCTGGCAGCTACAATTTGAACAAGCTGTAATTTGTGTAAGGCACCTTCTGTTAAATTTGTGGCACAGAATTACAAGGACCAATCCAAGTTGAAATCAAACCATGGATTTGCATCAGTACATCTATTTACCCTAACTCACCCAGGCCTAAACTACTGAGAATGAAATATTCACAACAAGAGAATGCAGATAAAGACTTAAATATTTTTCCTTAAAAAAAAAATCTCGCTAAAGAAACTAATAAAAGGATCTGCTTAATTCCTTGACCATATTCATGGTCTGACAGCATTCCTTCTATATATAAATTTTGTACGACATAAATTCATGGCTAGCAATGAGGTTTTAGGAACAGAATTAAGAAAAGGGCTAATTTATCAGCTATGTTGTCAGCACTGTATTTAGAGATATGAAGGCAGAAGTATTAATCTGTCAAAATCAAAGCCATGGACGATGCTCACTTCTGCAGAGGGGCTCAATCAATTTTTCAGTCATGCATGGAGTTTTTCTAAGTGTTTGCTAAAAAGGTAAATCACTTTAAGAAGGGTATGTAGCACAACAGTAACAAAATAACCTGGTAGAGAAATACAGTTGACAGACTATAACTTAAAGAAGAATGAACTGACTGTTCTGGCTAGTATAATATGGAAACCAATAGAAAAATAAAACAAGTAGCATGAATTTTTAAAACAAAACCAAAGCCCATAATTTTTTTTTTTTCTTATTGCAACATTTATACATGCTACAAATGTTATTTCAGCTCCGATTTGATATTTTACCTATGTCAGTTTTTGCTCCTCATGTTATTATTAGCAATATCAGCCACACTGCTTTTGGCCAATACAGAGACCAATCCCTGGCAATCCAAGGAGCTCATTTTCCTTTCCCATCAGTGATCAGCTGTTGATTTTTCAGAGCTCTCCTCAACTACTCTATGACACAGATATTATTTTCCAAACACCACAAACCAGAATGGTTATTACAATCAGTGACTTAGAGAATAACATGTTTATTGTCAGGCAGGCTGTAGAGGACCCCCAGCATGAGCTGGAATGTACTTGCTCTCCAGAATGACACCACTGATTCCACACTGCTGTGCCATTTCCTACATTCCAGCCATGCTCCATGTCATTTTACTGGGTGATCATGTGCACAGTTTGTCCAAACCTGTATTTTATATATTTGGTGAGGTCATACCTTGGCAACTGGATGACATGTTCTGTAATTCAAAACTGCAAAGTTCTTTGATGGAAAATGTGTTATATATCTGATTATTATTTATTTTCACTCAGTAAAAATGGCTTTGATAACCAAATCAGTGTATATATATATATAAATGTATATGTAACAGTACCAAATTACCATGATCCAACCAGCTTTCATATAGTAATTATTAAACAGTTTTATTATAGTGATAAAATTAGAAAGAAAATATTTCCAAGTCACTGAAGAAGATAAATTTGGATGATCTTAAAAACACTCCTGAAAGTTATGCCAAATATATGAACCAGTCTGTGAAGACTTGTGAAGAGTGTGTTGGAAACCAGCATCACTCAGGTTTTGGAAGAACAGCTGCCTGCACTGATTGGATTCCTTAGGACAGAAAACCTCTGACCTCCTGTTAGAGCTATTCCTCTTTCCCTCTTTTCTCCTTCACCATCACTAATACAATTGTTAAAAGCTTTAAGCAGGGAAAAGGAGCCCAGATCAATTTGATCTTAACTAACTTTATCTAAAAAAACTCCTGTCAGACTCATTGAATCTGTGCTACAGTAAAACAAGATGTTCCATTTTCCAAGCAAGTGATTTCTTTCTACTGCACATGAAACCTTCTTCTATCTCATCAATGAGCATAAAGCAAAAACCACTTATGGGAGATACATTGTTAAGGATATGGAGCTGCATAAATGACTTTGGAAAAAATTGCTTTATATTGTTCTGTTTGACATCTAATTCTTTTTCCTCTTCATGGGTAAATGGTAAAAGTATTTCTAAACAAAGTTTTATCATGAACTCATCAGTATGCATATTCTGTGCTCACATTTAGGATCTATTTATAAAATCAATTTTGTTCTGGGCTCTGACAAACAAAACTGAAATGCAGCTGTGTGACACGTTGATAATTTTCATTAGTTCTAAAAAGCTTCAATAGAAATTACAATCTTACTCGTTATAACCAAATAACCCTGGAGAACCCGCAAGAAAGGTGACTTTCCTAAATGATCTAATTTGTTAATGGACAGAAAGAAGAGGGAGGAAAGAAGTGAATAAAAATTGAAAGAGATGAAAATTTAAAAATCACAGATGTAAACATTTGAAACCACGCTGAGAAGAGAGTCTGCTGTGTCACTGTCAGAGACAAATGTATATTGAATTACCCCTGCATTATTTGCACATCCGTTATTACTCTGGAGGAGTATTTGCTCAAATTTCAGATGAGTTTGTTGTTTGAACATCTGAGAACCTCATGGTATTTCATATAAAGAGCCAAAGTTCGACAAATACATTTTTGAACAAACGTAAACATATTTTGTGGGAAGGGAAAGAAAAATTAAAAACAGAATTTACAATGATTCCTTTCCTTAGAATTAAGTCATGGTAAAGAAACCCACAAGTACTTAAAATCTGTAATGGAGGAAAGCCTCAGAGAAAACAAGAAAAATTTCACCATTAAATTATCATTAAAAACCAGTCTATAATAGAGTAAAATTGATGTTTATCTCTCCTTTTCCTGTTTTTGATAAAGAAGATTTATAAAGTTGTCTTATTTTTTTCATGATTCATTTACTATTCGGAGGTGGGGGTGTGGTGGTTTTGTTTCCTTAAAATCCAATACTTTTAAAGTTCTGCTCAAGAATGACCTGCATTTCTTTATCAATTAGGGATATGTTGGCTAAAGAAGATCAATCTGAAGTATTCTTTAGGCATCATAATTACAGGCAGGCTGCCAAAAAAAAAAAATATCCTAAGTAAACAATCCTTCTAATTTAAATGATTAAATCTTCACTTGTTTTTGGGGGTTTGGTTTGGTTAATGGGTTTGTTTGGGGGTTTTTTTGTGGTTTTGTTTGTTTTGGTTTTCCCTCTGAGATTTTATTTCATTCATTCCCCTGGATAAATGTGAGTCCCAGGGCAGGCAAACATCAAGTCCCTGACTGCAAAACAGAATCTTTAGTCTTCTAAATCTGCAGAGAGCAGCCCTTTCTAAAGGCAGTACTGAAGAAGCAGATGACTGCTATTCACGAGTCCAGGCTACATTGGTTTCAGAGGAAATTAATAGATCACAAGTCTGAGAATCCACTCACCAGTCCCTTACACACTGCAGGTATTTTTTATACAAGTTGCTTTTGAAAAGGAAACACAGTTTCACAAAAGGAAATAAATATTTTTCCCTTTTCTTCCTTTTCTAAGTATCACAATAGTTGGTTGGCTTTTCCCTGTTTGATCCATTTAAAATAACACTTAAATTTGTACATTTTTGTGCAAACTGCCATTTCTTTAATTCTATAAGAGAGATAATGAGGATTGGTTTCCCTGTAATTCTAGTGTGATTTTTCTGGGTAGTTTTCAAAGTACACAGTATGCAATTAGAGATAATGCAGAGAGTTCCTTTGTTTTCTGGTGGATACTCTTTTTTTCTTTTTTAATTTGGAGCTTTGGGGTTTTTTTTTTACTAAGTAATTGCCATGTGACTGGACACGAAGTGGAGAGTGAATTATGCTCTTTTTCACCTGTAGGTATTTACCCTTTAACAAACCTTAAACCAGGTCCTGCAGAATAGAGAGAAGAAGGATCTCTTGAACCCAGATGCAAATGATTTAAGGAAGAATGGCAATTACCAAACTGCTCACTGCTCAGATCTTCCTGCAGGACAAGTGACATAAGCCAGCAAGAGGCACTTATGGACTGCGAAAAAAGCAAAATCTGATAATAAGTGCCCTATTGTACAGCAGTACCATTCCACTGTGCCTAGGTGGCCGTTCTTCCAAAGATAATGAAAATTGAGCATTCTGTTTAACTTCAGCAGCAAGGAAAATCAGGATAACACTGAATGAATGGTTTGTACGTAATTATTTGTAATAAAAAACATACAATGAATAGCAAAATATGCTTTGGTGGGAAAAAAAAAAAAATCACAACACCACACTCATGTGATTTGTCTTTGCACAACAATATGGTAACATGGGCCTCTCATAAACCCAAGTATTTTGCTGCTAATGATTTCAGTGCATTCTTACCAAAGAGATATAATCCTTCCATGATGGTATTCAAAGATCAACAGAAAGGAGAATATGTGATATATGGTATGATAACGCATTGATTTACAATCTTCTTCTAACTTTAAAGCTCTACTGTGGAGAAAAAGTACTGGAAAAATTCCAACCCTCTTTCTTTTGTGCAAATGGTTCCATGAACACTTGGTCAGGCAACATGAAGAGAGAAGACTTAAATGGCTGTTCCTGTTACTACATAGAATTAACATGAAGTCAGGGAGACATGCCCTGGCACTTAATGTTTTAACAAGATCTTGCAGAATTTCAGACTTTCCTTAAAGCATCTGGAAGGCTAAATATTCCTGTAACCATCACTTTCTTGTTTTACTACAAGCTGAATTCCAGCCCCTGTCATTCAGGGAAGAAACCAAAGCCTGGAATTCTTGTTTTCCATGAATTTTACAGTTCCTGAAACTCACAAGACTTGCCAAACCATGCCTACACAAAAGGCAGGAATCTATTTCAAATAAGTAAAAACACAACTTACTTTACTGCCACCTCACTTGAAATGTATGTTCAGTTCCTAGTCAAACACACAGTAAAGGAATTTCTCTGAACTGGAATGAGGAGTACAAAGACCATTTGAGAACAGTCTTCTAGACTTACTGCACATTATCTGTGGGTCTGTAGATGTACCTTACATTTTTCTCAAGCTAAACTGCCAGATAAAAATCCTATATTAATGAATTATTCTGATCATGTTTCATAATCACTCCTGAGGAGTTTTTAGAGTTGGCCCACTGACTCATCCCTTTAAATGAAATGTAATCAAATCAAATCCAATTTTCCTCATTCACTCACCATCTAGATTAAAAGATTCACTTCCACAATCTTAAACTGCTGCAGGGGCCCATACTACTGAGAAACAAACACACACTTTTAACAGTGCAAACTGTTCTTTTTAAAAAGTTTGTGGAAGGTTTTTTTCCATTTCACAGCAGTCCCACCATACTATGGATTCTCATCTCCATGTTAAACATCAGTGCAGTTTCCAAAAATAAAAAATATCTCTTTAACAAGATTTGTTGTGTATTTGGGCACGGTACAACAGTCATTCAGAGGAAAAGAGTTATGCTATTTTAACATTTTTACAGGTAAAAATTTTATATTTTTGTGCACACAGTTATTGTTACTAATTTCTAGTGAGAGGGTCTGAGAGTCAGGCTGGGAGACCTCAACATGTGTGAACATGGCCTGAAGCTGTCTCTGCCCAGGTGCTGGACAAGGGAGACAATCCCACAAAACTAAATCAAGGGCTGGACAGATGATCAACTGAGTGAAATTAACTGTTTAAATTAGTAATAACAATGCAAGAATCCTAAAAAGGGGAAAACGGCTCAGCTACTCCAAATTTATGATCATGGACGAGGGGACGGGTGCAAACTAGACAGGTTATTTTTGTGGATTAAAAGGTGGACTATAAATGAGGGAGCTGACAAAACAGGGCAGCTGCCATGTCACAGTTTTTGCAAACTATAAAATTTGTCACAACCAGACTGAGCTGAATCAAAGTCCTCCAGTATTTAAGACAGGAGCAAATAAACCACTCTGACATTAAACAAGTCAGGAAGCCCTGTCATTTTGCCATACAAATCTCCCGTTTGCCACCACAGCATAACAATTTGGCACAAGCAGTTTGTATTTATGGCACTTCCTAGGTGAAATGTCACTGTCTTATCAAGAGTGAAGATACGAAAACAAGATTCCATGGCATGCACTTTCAAAACCATGTAGCCTACAGCTGGCAAATCCAAAGACCAAAACTTTGTATTTCACAGAGCAAAAATCCAAATGCTGTGTGCCTGAGTTAACATTGCTTTGGGGCCAGGACATCAGGCACAGGTCAAAACAAGAGTCAGATCATGCACTGAGAATATCAGCAATGGAGAACAGACTCAGATTCCTCAGGAATACATTCAGAGAAGTACATAGCTTTCTATTCCCAAATCAGGCTTATTTCAAAACAGTTATTAACAGAGTCCTGCAGATTAAAAAAATACCAAGGTTTGCTTTGTTATAAAGAAAGTTGTTACAGATTCCTGTTCTATGATCACCCTTATCATACTGACAAGGGCAAAAAAAAGCACAAATATGTCAGAAATTCGAAGAAAACTACTGCAGGAATGGCAAAAACAGGGAGAAGGAAAAGGGATATAAGGATAAAGAAATAAAGGAGGAGAAAGGGAAGAGAAAAAAGGAAAATAAGAGGGAAGTAGCCTCATATCATAAAATGACAAAAGCTAGTCTCAATATGTTGACGCCCTCAACAAATTCACAGTCCTCTCAGAGATTTGATTTGAAGACACCATATACACAACAGGCAGGAAGCTCACAGGGAAACAAATCATACAAGCAGCAAAGGGCAAATGTGTGCACTTGTCTCAGCTACTGAGAAACAGAGGGACTGGCCATTAGCAAAGATATTTGGGTGAAAGAAATATATACACACACACATCCTCTGAGCAGAGCAATTAGATAAGGCTCCTACTGATATGAGAGTTGTAAACCACTAGGAAAACACTTTGCTAAGATGAAGTGTCATCACCACACAGCTCCATGGCTGGCTGATTTTGGAGAGGCGGAATCTTGTTGAGCTGCTGCTCTTCTGAACTGTCTCTCCATTATACAGAGTTGAGGGCTGAGAGATTTGCACACCTCGGGGAAAACAGAGCACAGCAAATCATATTAGGAGATGGAAGTCTAGAGAGGTGGCAAGTCAAATTGGAGGCAGGAATGCCAAATGTGAAGTGAATGATTGTGTATTTACACAAACTTCTACATAAACTTCTGCAATAGTTTCACTTGTGCTTATTTAGTGTCATTAGAACAATGAGATTAAATAACAAGCAGAGGCAAAGTGAGCTATATTGTTCAAATCAAAAATAGGAGAAAGCACCCAAACTTACTTGTCAGCATTGGTTTGACTGGCATTTTTTGTTACCTGGAGAAACATAAATATTGATTTCTTCACAAATATTATTTGATTCACAAACTCCAAAGACATTTGTTTGTGTTTTAAGGGATCAGTTTATTTCAATACTATATGTATGAGAAGATAGCAAATAGAAAGAGCAAATGGTGAAACCTGGAGTAGAAACCACATTTAAAAAGACAAAGAGGCTTAATGGGTATGTATAAATCTAGTGAACAATTTCTGGTCAGTAAACTACCAGAATAGGTATCTTATAGGAGAAAAAATTAAAATCTTATGTTTATTCATCTTTAGGAGATGTCAATATATTAACAGAAATATGAATAATCATAAAAATCACAATCCAGTATCAGAATTATAATACTGGATACTGCTAACGGATTAATTATGCTTTTTCCAAGCTATTCAGATAATTAGACGTACTAAGTTCAGAGCTATTTTTGCAATGATAATGGACTTGTTTTGTTGTGGTCTATTTAACAAACTGTTGGATGCTTTTTCTAAAGCTTATTTACATTCCTGGACATCCTGGCTTGATTGATATTCTGTCCTTTGGATTATAGTGTCATGCCAGCCAGACCACTGAAACAGTTCAAGACAATATAAACCTCATTTTTCAGAGTTTCTACAATAAATCAGACTACAGTAACTCTTTAGATACTTCCTAAGTTGAAATAAAGCCTGACGCCCTCAGCTCCCAGCACAGGCTGAGGCAACATCCTGCACTCCAATATTCCAGTAAAACGCACACGACCAGCACTGGCTGTTCCGAAACAAGGAAAGCCTTAAAGGGGAACATTTATACAACTTCACACTTTCCCGTGCTCCAAAATCTGATTAAAAGACTGAGAGATCTACTGTATCTGTCCCAAAAAATCCTGCCTGCCACAGAAATGTCATGCATAACAAATATGTCTGTGCGTGCACAATTTTGTTTAAGACAAACACATGTATATTTGTGCTCATTTGTGCTGGCTGGCTGCAAGGAAAATAAACAAAAATCACAACATCTCTGAAAGATCACAAACACTTAACGCTAGCAATTCTTCAAAGTGACAGTGGCTATTAGCCCACATACATCTCAAAGCATGGCTTTGTTTTTAATATGCACAAATGAATAGAATCAAAATAAGAAAGGTAACAAGAACAATTTTAGAATTATATAATTAAACACTGCTTCTTTCCTTCTGGGTACCATGACTCACAATGTGCAGATATATTATGCAAAGTATGATTAAAGCAGAATCTACATTTTCCCCTTGGGTTCATTCAATAGTCAAGAGGAGTTAGAGAGAAAAAGTTAATTTGGGATGAAAATCAAGCATTTAAAAATAAGATTTTTCATATTGTCCTTCAAAGATCAATCCAAACAGAATTGAAAAGAGCAGCGTGTCTGTTTCAGTGCTAGTCCATTTGAATCTCCTCTTTCATTTGTGTTGCACATCCCTGGAGTCCTGCAAGGACTGTGTGCTTGCTTTGTTTAAAAAAAAGGAAAAAATAAATAAAAAAAAAGAAAAAGAAAAGAAGACTTAATCATATTCTTACTCTAACATGTTATTTGAACATATATAGGAGATCTGAATACTAACCTGAATATCTTATCCCTGTGAATATATTTCCAAAGTTACAATCATGTGGGTTGGAAGGGATTACACAGCACCGAATTACCTTATGTAAGCAAAATTTTAGATGAATTTTCATTTTGTATTTTATTTATAATCCCAAGACATAAAATTGCATCTATGTCTCATCTTTTTAAAGTTCTGGTTTTATCTTTTTTATTTTTAATCCCTCATGCATATTAGAAATGAAGATTTATTTATTTATTTCTAGCATTCACCCAAATCAGCTTTGCTAGTTTATTCTTGTAGCTTACAGTTTAGCTCGAGATTCATTTTCTCAGGGGATTCCTGTTCTCTGTCCATAACAGCTTTGCTTCTTTAAGCAAACCATTGACTTTGTACAACACTGAGAGTTCATTCCTGGGCTCTTTATTAAAAAATGTTATTCTGTAGGTGGTAATTAAACATAAGATTGCGTGAAACGTTACTCGTCTCCTTAAGGGGCAAACCTCAGTTCTGTCCTTGCATTACCCTTGAGTCTCCAGGAAAGAGCTGAGCAGATGCGTATGAGGCCTGACATGCTGAGCAGGAGATTGCACAGTGGTTTTGGTCAATTTAAGCGAGGATTCCACCAGCCCACCCTGCCTATTTGTGCCCTTCCCTTGGGCTAGTTCTGTGCTGTCACAAATATGCAGTGATCTTGTTCACCCTCCTCAGCACCCAGCCTCTCTCCTCAGTAATTTCTCAGCTGTATCCATACCCTACATTTTCCCTGCACACAGTTATTGGATTGTCACTATACAGAAAAGGTAAAATCACAGCTTAAAGGCACAAAACAAGTAAGGTTGGACTGTTCTGGGCCTGGGCACCCCAAGAGTCATTTCGTCTTATCTGTGCTGGTGTGCACTGGCATCCTGAGACAACATTTGAGATAGTCCATCTGCTCCCAAGGGAGCAAAAAGCACATGGCTCTAAGTCAGTTGAGCACTGTTTACAATTTTCCATCTAGAAGATATTTAACTGCAGAGAGCAACTAGAAATACTGAACATTTCCAGCGTCTTTTCTTTCCCTTCCTTAAAGGAATGAAAGCCCTGCTGACACAGGAAGAACTGAATTGCTCTTGACTGCAGGTTCATAACCCCTTGGAACTCTTCTAGTGATCGTGACTCTCAGTCTGAGAGAAAACGCCCAGTGTGAATGGACATCTACCCCATAAACAAGGCACAAAAATGCCTTCATTATTTACTGCAATAAAATTCTTCATCACCCTGTGCATCATGGTTTCTCACCTAAAATGACTTTTTAAAAACTCAAAACTCCAGTCAAAAATAATTCCTATCACAAAACAGTCTGTTGGATAGCAAGAACAGATGGATTTGTTCAAAGTTGCTCAAAAGTCACTGTTGATAGAAAAATCAAATAATCTTTATGCTCCAGGTCCCAGTAACTCTAGCTAAAACACATTAAAAGCAAAAAATAATCAGTCAAGGTTTTCTTAGTTTTATAATTCCCTTTTCTCATCTTCACGAGCACATAGCAAAGACTGGGCTCTGGGTCAGAAACTGGGGATGACAGAAGGACCTGAGCTGTGAACAGACCTGAGGAACTGAAAACCAGCCCAGCCCACAATGTCACATCTGGTATCCACCACTGATGGTTGCAAGGCACCACTCTGGCCCTGGGGATTGTTGAATGGTTCTACTAAACAAAATAACAGTTACAGAGAGATTTACATATCAAAATCTTCATTTGCTAAAAACTCAATTTTAAAGACTTTACTTCTGCATGATGTCTTGGAAATTACTACCAGGTTTTACCTGAAAAAGGATAAACTTTCACCTCCTTAATTGCATTTAAAGGATGCAGGCAGCTTTTTCTTTGCTTTTCATGAAAACTCTCACATACAGACTTAGGATAGGTACTGTTAAAGCTTCGTATGAGTGTTCAAAACAATCACCATCTGTGCTGAAGTGGAGAGAAGAGTCAGTTACTCCTCTGAAGTCGCTATTATAGCGCCTGACGAACAACCAAGACAGAAAAGAACAGCAATGGTTCTTTCTTACTTTTGGTTTGCTATAAAGCACAAGAAGTGAAAACACTCTTTAATCTTGACTGGCTTTGTGATGCATTTTAGAAAAAGGTGGAACTGAGGCTGGTTTCAGTTAATAAAACATTCATCCTTTCACCCCTAGGACACGTTTTGTCTAACGAAAGTTCCTAAACAAACAGAATTTGGTGTTCTGCTTTCTGATAGCAGTTCCTATCAAAAACCCAATCAGCACACATGATTCAGAACAATCAGGAGTCTTTGGCAGAGAGGCTCAGCCTTAAGCTATGACAGGCTGCGAATCATCTCTCAGCCTGGCAAGGGAG
>WEKX01028878.1:0-12672 GCA_013390025.1 Pitta sordida
CACAGGACCAGGTCAGGGACCAGGGTATGGTGCTTCAGGGCTCTAAGCGCCGCTGCAGAAACCGCACGCCCTCCCCAGAGGGCCATCCCTGCACCGCCCCTCGGTAAAGGGGAGGCACTGCGCATGTGTTGGCCTGGAAACCTTGCAGATCCCTGAAACTGAATTGTGAGAAATTTTCCTTGCAAATCCGTGGGGTCATAACAGAGAGATCACAATGCAGCGGGGACATACTGTAAATGCCAAAATCAAAGGTAATAGTGTAAGTGGCACAGAAACCATTTTTTTCTGCTGTACATGACTCCTATTTGTTCTTGTAGGTGATTCTCTGCTAACTTCAGGGCTAGAATCTGCTGCTGCAGTGATTGAATGAAATAGAACAGCATTCCAAGGGAACACCTGGGGTTTTGGCAGCCTATCAGGTGTCACTGTAAACTAAAATACGTAGTAACTTTTTAAGGATAAATTCACTGTGCAAAACCCTGAATGAGTATGTGTCTCAAGTTACAGAAGTACCTTTTCTTTCTTCAGATCAACTGTTTAAGGACCAAGTTCCTTATAACCTGACAGAAACCTCAATTTTCTTTCATGCCTTGGTCAGTAAAATTCCATCATATTCCACAAACATTATCAGTACACCTGAAAGTTATGGTCCAGGGTCCCAAATAAATTAACAGTGTAATAACATGGCCAAAGGGATAGGAGAGATTAGGCTCTTATAATGCAAGTACCAAGTCCATACTACTGCAAACAGCACCCTTCACGCAATGGCATTGCTTCTTGTGGTAAACACCTGAATCCTTACAATAATCAGGATTTTCTTGGAGGCAATAGTCATTCAGTCTGGCATATGGTGCTGCCAATCCAGTTTGGGAGTCCTTTAAGTAACAAGAGATCATCCAAACTACTGAAATAAGGAGCAAACTCAACCAGATCTCTCAAACACATCTGTCTCCTAAATCTAAACTTGTCATCTCCAGGTGTTTATTAAATAGTTCTGCAGCTTATATAGCAGACTCCGGTGCAATAGGGAATAAGTAAGAGTTCAAGAGCCTCACTTAAAAACTACACTACCCATGCTGCAAGGTAATGATGATGAGAGGTCCCATTTAAACCTAGATATTAATATGTGAACTGAGATACGTTCTTTTAGTTTTAAGAATTTTAATGCAATTTTTAATTATATAATCACATATTTGCTACAGACCCCATGACAGATACCATGGGAAAACAGTAGCAAGATTGTATCTGCAAGCATCAATCTCATTTTCTCAACTTCCTAAACTTTGTGCGTCTATTGTATTTGACTTTGATATCTAAATTTATTACATATAGTATTTACGAAATTTAACAATTAATGCTGTCATAAGATGTGCCTGAATAACAGAAAAAAGATATTGATATTAAGGCAGTCTTCAGTTTGGAAGAGGTTTCATTTCCTAGGATGTACCCTGAAAGTCTATTCAACTTGACCATTAATGTCACCATCTTTACATCACTGACAAGGAAAATTTAAAGGAAGTCTCCAAGATCTAAGGCATTTTCTTCTTTCTGGATCAATTCTGTAATTATGCCATATAGTATGTTCTCTAAACAAAGGAATTTAGATTCACAGAAACTGAAGACAACTTCAGTAAACTATTGTGCAATATTTTTCGGTTGGGCACAGGCACAAGGAGAGAAATAAGCCCAAAAACATACATGTTGTCAAGTGGCAATTTAGTTATCTCCAATAAATATAGTAGTGTTTTCTAAGAAAGAAAATGCAGTATAACCAGAAAGTAAATTACAGCTATTAATTCCCCACCCAAATTTCTGATGTTATCCCTTATATGCAATTCTATCATGGCTATGACTTCATGAGAGTTAGATATTGCTAGAGCAGCCCACAACTTTTAAGTGATAGTTCTATCACTTAAGATAATTAATTGGGATGGTGAAGGGGAGAAGGGGAAAGGAGCGAGAGGGAGGGAACCTTTTCTTACATTGCAGTCAACATTTTACCTCTCCATAACAAACGGCCAGACATGATTTTAACTCTATAGCAAATGAAAGCGCAAGATTTTAACAACCTATAACAAAAGTCTATGCAATACAACAATAAAGTATCTTCCCTACTTTTACAAGAATACTAAATGAGGAATGAGAATATTGAAAATACTTGGATGCAAGATCAACATACATTTGTATTTTCAATAAATACAGTAAGCCCTCTCTACGCCTCCCAGATAGTGGCTTCACCTCGACGCAGCGTGATTTTTCCGCGATTAAGGAGGCCTGTTTCGCAACTGCACAAACTGACAGTTATGAATACTCAAATTAACCCCCACACCGTGCCGCATGGACCACAGGCGCACTGCTCTGCCCACACCATGCCCACCCCACTCTGCACCACTCAGAGGGCCCCGGCCATGGCAGGTCCCCTTGGCACCATGCCCGCCCTGCTCAGAGGGAGCTGGCCACAGCAGATCTCCCCGGTGCCGCACCCACCCTGTTCCAAGTGAGGAGGCTTCATGCAGTTATGAAAGATTTACACACTCTCAGGTTAGATGTGGTGTCCAAGAGTTTCTCGGGCTAGATGACTAGCCCAAGTATGGAGAGACCAGGTCTACCCACCCTGAGAGAGAGGCACTGGGACAGTGGCGCGGGTGGCTNTGGCTGTCCGCACCAGTGTCCCCGGCCGAGCGGAAAAGGGGCTTGTCCTGGCATGGGGTGGTGGTGGGCACCAGGAAGCACCAACACAAACACCAATACACAGCAAAGCAGTGCTGAAACAGCAACGGAGCACCGGAGGGCAGTGTGAGGATATGGGGCAAATGTGTATATTAATGAGCTGCCATTCTATGCGGACAGAGGGCTGCACGGGGGCGGGGGGGACCAAGACCTGGGGTACCATGTTATTGGAAGGCCAACTGTATCTGATTCTAAAACAAAAATTATAAATAAATTGAGGATTTACTTGCATTTGTAATTAATATCTTTGAAAAGATAAATAATGTTATATTACTAGGAAGAAAGTGTTAGTATTCAGCATTTCAGATTCAGTTGGTATTGAGTACAACTTCAGGTAATAGTATTCAGCATTTCAGATTCAGTTGGTATTGAGTACAACTTCAGGTAATAGTTATTACTATGAGTAACTAAAGGAAAATTTTTCACACAGCGAGCTGTTAAAATCAGATGGTTTTGGTAGCTCATATTTCACACCTTTCTCAGCCTGTACTCTGGTTTGTAGCTGGTTGGAGGCCTTCATGTGCTAGATTTACCTGTAACACTGCATATTCCTAAGGCAAGGACTATCATGTTCATCTCAGTGCAACATGCAATGCAGTACAGCTCCCTTCCAACAAGGGTCTATTGGCAAATAAACACGGTAACTGAAAATGATGATGCATTAAGGTCAAGGTCACTGGGGAACAAATCGGACAATAGATCCACTGTGATACTAAGTCAGTGTAACAAGTTCTTCAGCAATCTTGAAATAATTAAAAAGTTAATAGAATATACTGGATAATATTCAGTCTCAATGAACAAATATATACTTACATAGCTGACAGAAAAATAAAAAGAAATAGGAGACTAGCAGCAGGATTATTACAAATACATAGGGTATGGGAGATATCAGAGGGGTGTATCTAGGGATTCTCAAAAGTACAAATGCCTTAATTCCTGCCTTAATTCCTACCTAGTTCCACACACAAAAATAGGCTCTTAACCTTTGTCTCTTGACAAAAGATTATTACTGAAACTCAGAATAGGGACTGTGCTCCCATTTTGCAAGGCAGGGTCCATGCTTAATAATTCACTTCAAGTGCTTTGAGTTCAAGTGGCTTTTAACAGGATCAGAGATCAACATAAAAATATAAGTGTACGAGGTGCATAGCTGTTGTTTCCTTTGCCCTTGCAATGATGATCCAGTGACCTACCAAGTTAACCTTAAGGCGAACAGAAGTGCTGTAATGTTCCACTAAATTAGAAAACATTCAAATTTCTAGGTTTATATTACAGAAAAGACTTAATTTCTAATTCTAGTATGAGCAGGTATCAAGGGATCTTAAAAAAAAGTTCTTAAGAAAAATATCCCACTAAATTTTCTCTAAAATTTTTATAAAATTAGTAACAAATATTAGAATATTTCCTAAAATATTTTTCTAATATTTTTTCAGTCAAGCAGTCAAGACTTCTAGAGCACAGTATATGGATGGGTTTTCTCACACATGTTTGGAATGACTGACATAATTCACCAGTTGCAAGTGCCCTTAACTCAGGGAACCAAAATGTGCCAAATACACTAGTTTTGCTTTAAAAATATGTTCCCAAAACATGTACCCAAAGATATATTTTGGAAAAGACACAGCAGACAGACTACACAAACACCTCCTCTCTCAATGCTTTCATCATTATTCACACAGACAGCACCTTAGATTTTTGGAGACATTTGCGATGAGGTATCAAGTAAACTAACTTCTCATTTCTGAAAATATCATTTGCAGCAGTGACAGCTTTAGCTCCTTACACATCATTAGCATTTCAGTTGAGTTGTCTTCTTCAAAAGCTGGTAGTGTGCAAATAGAAAAAAAATAATTTTCACAGACATTAGAAGTGATAAAACCTTATGGATAACTTGATCTTCAAAAACCTCTGTAATTTAGAAGTCCCTGATTAGCTAGAGAAAAACATCTACCTTTTCACTTTTATTTGCCTTTCTAGAATAAGTTTTAACTAGGTTATCAACTACTTCGAGATCCTTTATTCTCCTGGAAATATTACCATTCTCAAGCTATGCAGCTTGATGCACACACCACAACACTACTTTTTCTGAAGCCAGTTGAAAAGAATGGCACTTTATAGAGATAGGCACAAAAACCAGATAGGTGCAAGGTCCTCATCTCAGAATTAGCCCAGTACCAAAACTTCCATTACATATTTGAGAAACAAAATGTGTAAACTATGTTATATGGCAACAGAATTGTATATTTCAGGATTTACTAAACACTGCCTCATAGCACCAATATATCAAAACAGACGGCAACAAGTAAAATCCTAAAACTCATTTAAAAGCAATCAGGTATTCTTAGAGGGCATCACTTGAAAGCTATAGATCAAAACCAGACCTGCTTGGTATGTTCAGTTAATCTGCATCTTATCCAGAAGTAAAAAATGAGACACTCAAGTCAGCATCAGAAACCAAAATCTGCAAAGTACACTGAAAATCCCTTCCTGCAGCTTTATAATGAGAATGGTTAAGCACTGGAACTGCCTGCCAAGCAAGGCTGTGAAATCTTATCCTTGCGGATTTTCTGAGCTTGACTTAAAAACACCCTGAGCCACCTGACCACACCTTGTACGGTAGCCCTGCTTTGAGCAAGGGGCTAGACTGGATGACCTGAAGAATACCCTTACAACTGCAATTATTCCCCCATTTACCTTACTGCACACTGGAGAACCTATTGAAGAGACATCAGCAACAGCTGTTAGAACTACAAAATATACATTCAGGACCTGAATAATGGGTTTCCCAAACAAGCAACAACAAAACAAACAAATAAAATATCGTTATACATACTACCCTAAAAAGGAGATTTATGGTGAAAAATCAGAATGTCTTCCGGTGGACTGAGAGAGATGTACTATTTTGACAAAAGTAACAAGAAAGGACAGGAGGTCCCAGGGGCTTTAGGCTCTGAAGAGACTTTGGCACAGTCCCTCTCCTTCCACTCATTGGCAAACATCCCCATCCTTCCCATAAATCAAATACTGCAGTTGCGATGATAAAGCCTCCTAGTAGGAGTTTGACTCAAGAAATCCTGTTCACCATGTGTGCAATGTTCCACAGAATTCTAAAACTTGAAGGCATTCTACATTAACAGGTCATATGTCCAGGAATATGAGTGAGGATAGTACCAAAATACAGTCATCTCCGATTTAATTTTTACCTTCAGATAATGTTAAAACAAACACACACATATGCAATGAAAACTGTAAAAGCACACTCACTTCGCTGCCTCAATTCCCTCATTAGTAAGAACAAACTGCTCAAAACAGTTATTTTGCATATCCAAACTGCTCTTAACAGAGCTTTTTCTTTCCATCAGGGATTTCCTCGCTCCATTGAGACCAGAGTGCATGTATCCCTCCTTTCTCCAGGTATTTCTCAAATGCTTTGGGAAATACTGCTCCCATTAGAATTCTCAGTTCTCTTTGTACAATGACCTGTGGAGCAGGCTCACAAATGTTTTAGAAACCTCTTAAAATGAGATTAACTGCTTCTGAGTTCAGATACGAAAAATCAGTTTGTCTAGCCAGGAGCTATATTTTTGCTAAGGATGCCCCCTTTAATAATAATAATTCAAAAAAAAAAAAGGGAAAAATTAAAATCATTGTTAGACCTATGTCAGGTGAAAGTTTTGCATTAAGTTTTTGCACTTGTGGGTTTTGTTTCCTGTGGTGTTTTCAGCCCATCATTTGTACTTTTTCCACAGACTAGTATAAAACAGAATCAATACTTGGAAGACATCAGATTGCCTGACACATCACAGCATCCTTTCAGTAGCATATTGATGAGACCTTGGGTACATCAGCATCTAATGAAGTCAATGAAATTTGGTAACTATTTAAATTGATATCACCATGTCTTCTGTCCTTCCCCCCTGCCCTGTCCACAGAGTTCCTCCTTTGCTCTGACATTTTAATGATGGCAAGGTGCAGTGTTTCAGAAAGAACACAATAACAATACTGGAAGAAATTGGAGCTTAAGGTTAACATTTGCTCTGAGCAGCTTTCTGAACCAGCCTTGATTGGCTTTATATAAGGACCAGCAATGACACAAAAGAACAGTCTACTCCTGCCTTACTTTTGCTTAAACAGCAACAGAACACCAACCTCGCAAAAGTGAGTTATAGTCAAAACAAAATGCCAAATGTTTGGGGTTTTTTCTGCAGTAGAAGTACTCAATGCATTGATATCTGCATCTCTATCCTCAAACACAAAGTCATTGAATATACTGTGCCTTCCTGATTTTAAGATTTTCTGTAAGAACTTTCTGACTTCCTAGGTGAATTTCTTTGGCTCAATTTCAAGGAAGCTGCTCTTTCCAAGTTGAACTGCAAAATACTGGAAGTATTTTACCCCCTTGGTTTACACTTGGAACTGGAGGTCAGGAAAAAATAAAATGTAAACTTCTTTTATCTATATTACAAAGCCGAACTGAATGACTGCCTATAGTCTAAGACAAAGAGTAGACTTTTTCCTGAAGTCTGTAATTCTACTGTGACTTACTTTTTAACTCTTTTCAAATAGAGTTTTTAAAAAGGAACCTTTAAAAGGTTAATATCGATCCCATTATTTCCAATAGTCGTTACACAGCTTCAGAATATAAGACATTCAGTGTTGCCCAGGAATCCAATTAGACTCCAAATCAGAGTATCCAAATCACAAAAGCACCGTAAAACCCACTGTGCTAGTAACAGCATGCTAGATGATCATGTTTGTTATGCATTTTAGGAAAAGTTAATTCATATCTAGTTTATATTGTACTACAGCCTGATTCCACCTCCCCTGCCCACAACTTAGCTTGCACGGATATTGTTCTTTACAACAGTACAACTGTGAAATCCCAGTTAGACTGAGTAAATCTGCATGTCATGTTTTAGTCCATCCAAAATATTGAAATGTGTCATTCTTTGAAGTACTCTGCAGCACCATATGGTATTTTATCCAGTATCATCATTTGTACCAAATAGCTTGCAGTGATTTGTTAAACAATATTCTGAAATACTCTGTAGCTGTAGTCTGCAGGACTAAAAGCTCTCTTCTTCATTACTTATTAGGATCTGAGGAATGCAAAACCCTTATTAGAAGCTCCACTTACAAGGGTATTCAGTTCTATCCCTCTTCTATGGAAGAGGGAAATAGACGGAAAACAAAACATCCATAATCAATGTATAGAAAGTTAATTTTACTGTTTCTAAGTACCTGTAGCTCCTATAGTAATAGAAGTCTTGGAATTAAGGAGGAAAGTATCACCTGTGGCTGGGACTATGTGCAAATTACTTAATTTCATTAAAAGCGACATGTGTTACATTTACCATCACCACTTTAGTCATTAAGGAGCACAACAAATTACTTGTATTTGTTTAGCATTCAATGTCTATTGGATTCATATGTTCAACTGTCCTTACTTTTTAAAAAAAGATTAGCTTAACAGCAGTTCTATGTAATAGATCAACAACAATGGATTTGTTAACAATCTTAATTTAAGAAGTATTTTTTCTATTCTCACACAACAAACAGAATTGTTTCTGCTCCAACCTATTCACTTACGCTTCCTATTGCTGCCTTTGCCAACAAGTCTGAAATTCCTTTCAGGATTCGACGGGAGTGGAAGGTATTCTGTATTACTATTACCAGGCATCCCTGCATGCTGCTGCATGTCACCTCCAAAATGCTATGCACCTTTTCCCTTAAATACAAACTAAAAGTATTAGGCATCATGGAAAAAACGTGACATATCCTAAACTCAGCTTTCTTAGATTTCAGTAATTTTTTTTCATCTGTTTGTACTGTCAAGGTTTAGAGTGAGCATAATTTGCAAGCCATGAGGACATTGTGGTTTGTGCAGCAGACAGATCTGGGCAAGTCAGCAACTGCATTTAAAGCAGTACTACTGCTTGATCTCTACATCTCTCCCAGACCCTATAGCACAGACTATAATTATTAAATCATTTGTGAATATACATGGTTAGAATATAGTTTATGGAAAGGCCATCTAAACACTGCGTATGCAAATTGCAGATACAGAGCCTTAGAAATAAACTGGGCAAGGATGGTGAGAAAATGCTATTTAAAGATAACATAGCATGCTAGAATATTAGGTGGAAATGCATATAATAGGTAAGAAGACAAGTTTATAAACCTTACCAAAGGAATCTAAGGTGAAACAGGAAGGATAGACAGGATCGAATGCTGTTTGAGTTGTTTTCAAGATTTCGTTCAAACTTTTCATCATTCCATAAACGAAACCAAACCACACATATTTATTAAGTATTAAGATTTTAATATTAAGACTTTAACCTTAAGGTCTCTATTAACCAAAATTCCCTCTTTATTAGTATGCTACACTCACATTACCATGTGCTTATTTTAAAACTAACTTAGCTGTGCACATGACCATTTACATAAGTGTAGCTATATTTTCCAGTGGTATGAGTTCTTTGTGGTTACCAAGCAAGCAATGAGTTTTATTCCTATAAGGATAAAGCTCACATATGAATCTCAGGAAAGACAAATTACCTCTTTTTTTCCTAAAAAGGGATTTTGACAGTTACAAAAATGATCGCTGGCAAAAAAATCATGCCACTAAAAGACTTAACTAATTTAGCTGGAAGTCAAGATCTAGCAGTAGAGCTGCTCACAAATGTTACTGAAAAAGCTTATGATCCTGCAAAAATGGCACTAGAAGGCTACAACAGTTTCTCAGATAGCTGATACTGCAGATAAAGCTAAGTGAAGGTAGAAAAAGAAACTGCAAGAAAAATGATTCACAGGTACCGAAGTGAAACTTGAAGTTTATGTAAAAGTATACATTTGTCTACTAGCATTAAAAATGGTTGAATATCTAAAGACCTACATCTGGAGAAATATTTGTCAAGCGTTAAAAACAGCAGCTATACTTGATTTAAATGGGTCACATATTTAAATCTTAAAATGAGACAGTTACACTAAGATAGAACTTATTATAATGGCAAATTCTACCATATACAGTGGTTTCGTGTACTTGGAATAGTATTTGCAAGGAACAATTATGTAGATATTTAAGTTCTACCCACTGCAACTGAACACTCACAGATAAAAGAAATGCTTACAATGGTGTTACAAACAAATAACGAACCCACACGGCAGTTACTTACAATGAAACATAAAATATTCCCCCCTCCCCCAAACTTATAAGTACAAAAAGACTTAGTTACAAGTGAAAATACTACATAGAACTAAGCAGAAGGCAAAAAAAGATACTTTATATGTATTATTAGCAGTAATATTCATCTATTTAGCATTAAAGAATACTAACACTAAACTCTCCCTCAGAGGTGATTATTTCCATTGTTGATAGGCCAGTAACAGATTTCAGAAGTTAACCTCTGACTAAAATATTTCAAATCTTTTTAGGTCATGGGGTCCTACATGAGGTCTCTCAGAAGACAGGCATAAATGTCCTAAAATAACAAGTGCACACACAGGTTTCTCTTAATTTGCCCTGTTGGATTCCCATAAAAAGTGCTTAACAGCATCAACCCCAGAGCAACTGTGCAGTCATCAACAAAACCATTTACCACATGATTTAATAAACATTTCCAAGATTTTCACTTACACATGCTACACAGAACTGGAATAGAAATTAATGTAAGGCAATTTATGGGTAATATTGTTCTTGCATTCACAGTTCTTTGTGTATCAAATCCAAGAGGAGAAAGAGGCTGAATTTTCCATAAGCCTACAGAAGTTGTATAGGAGCTGCCTCCTCTTCCCACATTTACTGTGCAATGGGCAGTCAGTCCAGGATTAGGCCCTTTCTTTCTTCTAAACCAGGATTTACATTTCAAGACAGATAACGAAAACAATAATTCAAAAGGTAGGATCACTCACATAAATCAGTGGTGAAATCCACTCTGTTTGTAATACTCACAATTAAGTATCTAGCCACCTTTCACAAAACAAGCCACTTTGTTTTCTTTACTCCACATTACTGTCTAACCGGGAATCTAAGCACCATGCAGATTTATGAATAATGGCTCAGCTAATTATTAGCCTGCCTTCTGCTGTAACACCACCAGTTAAACATTCCGGGCAGCACGAAGCACAAATGTAAGGCAGCGTGCTAGCTGAAATCAGATACCAAGACTGCACAGACTCTAGTCAAACTGATGGATCAACATTGTTTGTTGCTCTCTCACTCAACACTGCCTTTTCCACAAACTTGTATGAGGGCAAGGACCAGCATGTAAATTAAGAGACTAGAGTAGGAACTCATTTGAATGGCCTCTCTCTCCCGCACCATCTTCTCCACACTTAACAATCCCTATTCATTAAGTCTCTTCGCAGAATTCTTGCGTCATCATAGTGCTTAAGGACTATGTCAAACAGAGGACACACTCTAGCCGAAATCTTAGCAGTACTGATTACTTTATAGATCTTGTAACAAACTTCAGCTCAACCTTGGAGTTGCTTAATTTTTTTTTAACTGCTCTTCCTCAATTGTAAGGCAATGGGATTTACTCTAACCTTACATAATTTTCTTTACTGAAATGGCAGTGGATATGCTTACCATCCTAGATTTATTTTATGGTCCTAGCCCATCAGCAGTAATTTAAATACGGTCACCTCTTCACACCTTAAATTTTGTGCCCTCACCTCTTTGTGGCTTTTTCCCCATGAATATGTCAGATTTTGCTTGATTTTTCAAGGAGTTTTTCTGTGTCATGCGAGCAGCAGATGGCCACATATGCGCAAAGTACCTCAGCTGTGCCGAGGGGTGGGACCGGCTCGCCCCACAGGGCCAGGGGAGTGGTGCCTCTTGCTTGCTTGGGGACTGCCCAGAGTTGCTTGCCCTGGGGCCATGGAGGGACAGGATCTTTGCAGAGTGTCACGCCAGAGTCTCAAAGCCACACTGAGCAAGCTCTGCCACCCTGCGCAGTCTTGGGGTTGCACCGAGCACCTGCTGCTGCCCAGGGTGGCCTCAGGAAGCTGCGCCCACCTTGTCGGGGCAGACAGGACCCTCCTGCGTCGGAGCATAGCAGAGACCTCCCCTCCATTCCCCCATGCCTGCCCGTCCCACCGGGGAGCAGCAGAGAAGATCCCCTTCACTGCCCTGTCTCATCACATGGCACAGGGAGCTGCCAGGAACACCCTCTGGGGGGCAGGATGATGGGTATGGGTTATTTGCACACGTACGATCCACCGTTCTTCACGGAGTTCGGCTTTTGCAGCACTCCCCCAGTGTTGAACCCCCATGAAATTTGAGGGATTACTATATATCCAATTAAATGTGGCCCCACAGAGTAACGGCCTACTATTCCAAATAAGTAAGTGCTTTCTGAAGAGAAAAATCTTCTCTTTTACCAGACTGAATGCCACGTGATTTTGTTAAGATTATTTGATTCTAGCAATTTACTAAAGCACTGATGACTAAGTTCAAAAAAACTTAGTCTTTTCCATCTCACGTAAACAAACAAGCAAAAGAATTCAGTTTCTGCTGGAGAGGAAGATGTTTATTTCACATGAGGAGTCATCAGAAGCCCAGAAAAATCAACACTGTTCAAAAGGACACAAAATGGAAGGAAGCTAGGTTAGACCAGTATTGTCTTCGCACACCCCCAGAAAACCCACACAAACCTTCAACTCTAACTTGTATTTTAGGTATACTGTTATGATTATCTTGACATGTGTGTTTCTAGAGACAGAATGAACTAATTTGTCTTAGTTAATTTTTAGTCTTCTGGTACATCATCTTCCACCACTTCTAAAAGATCCTGTTCATTACAGCTCTAAAATATTCATGACTAGGAGGACAAAAGAAAAAGCACCAATAGAAACCAGACATCACAGTCAAGTCTCCTATAACACGGTACCGCAGGTCTAGACTCCTATCTGCAAAGCCCTCCTTTGGCATAGAATGGC
>WEKX01028889.1:0-11825 GCA_013390025.1 Pitta sordida
GTGCTTTTTTGTTTATCTAAATGTAAATAATAAGCCAGAAGTTATAATTTCAGATTCATGTATTTTTTCAAGTTACATTTTCAATACCACAAAGAGAATATTACTGATATATTTACATCCATCAATATTTTATTTCTTAAAAATTATATTTTAAATTTTTTTCAAGTTTGTTTTGCTTGTGCCTGTGTAAATTCTCACTGGAGTTCCATCATAAATAGACAGATAATCCTGCTAAAGTATTTGCATCCCTTATATGTCAATGTTTAAAGAAGTCTGACTAGGTGGGATTTAACACCCTACAGACATTCTCTTCCTAATAGAAGACATCTGTTTAATGTGTTATGGGAGCAGGGCTTCATAAATCTAACAGAAGTTTTTCTTTGTTTAGTGAGAAAAAACATGGCAGAAACCCCTTGGTAATTCAAAATGCAAAAATATATTTGGACTGTTTTCTCCAAATCCTTCACAGTATGTGATCTAATTTTTTCCAGGAAGTAATAGGTTTTAGCTGCCCTTTATTTAAATAGACTGTTTTATTTGGCTTTGCACTTTCTAATGGGAGAAAAGAGATGAATATAGATGCATGAACCATGCTTTGACACCTCAAGATACCTGTATTTGCAATTCAATTATCTATTTCCCAAAGTATTCCAAGCACCTCTGCTATTCTGGGGTACATCCAGTTTAGTACAGTGGTGAGTGTCCCTACCTGGTGTGCAGGAGACTGGGGGTTCAATTCCGGCCAGGGAGGCAGTGGTTCCATTTAAGAGTTGGACTCAATGATCCTTGTGGGTCTCTTCCAATTCAGAATATCCCGTGAATCTGTGAATATAATAATATTAGTAGTAACTATGTATTGCCAGATTACCAGGTGACTAGTCTCTTGCAAAACCTTTTTATCCCTTTTCACATAATTGACTTTATTATTAACTGTGCAGGGTGAAAAGTAATCTCTGCAGTTTTATTTAACTGCATTCAGGATGAAACAGAGATTCCTCAAACCAGAGCCACCAAAGAAGGTAATAGGGAAATTCTGCAATTTACTTGGGGACCAAGAGGAAGTGATGAGAACTCATTAATATCGCTTTTCCTTCTCTGTTGCACACCGCAGAGTACAGGTGTCTACTGCATTCTTTTTGAGCTGGTGAAGCTACAAAGTTCTGAAAAACCACTCTTCTGAAAGCAGTTTTCATCATGAAAATGTCATCAGTCTGTTATTAAGGGTTCAGACACATAGCTAAATTATAGTGACTTTGTAAAGAACTCACTCTGTTATATTTAATGAGAACCAATTTGACAAAATTATCCCTTGTGGAAGAAATTTTTCACTTATCTTACTAACAGTATGTACCTACCTGGCTTAGTAAAAATTGTTTAACAAGACAACTTAAACATTTTCTGAAGCCCTCAAACTTGAGTAAGTTTCATAAAAAAAGGGATTTTGACATTGGGTTTAGAGACATAATTGCTTTGAGAAAACTCACCATGAGTGGAGAAGGGACAGAGCTTTGTTACAGCTGCATAGTGAGTACCTGATGTTATTTCATTAGTACTGTTACACATAATATCACTGTCTTGCAATTAATGGAAAGTGACAGAGATAAACTACGTACTAAGTAGACTGTTTTGGAATATAGCAAACTACAAGTACATATGACCTCTTATCTTGTTGGAACAGGTTACACTGTACTGGTTTGAAACTGCCTACTCATAAAAATATTTGAATTTATTGTCACAGTTTTGCATCATTATATGTAATTCTTTGGACCTTTATTCAATACTAAGTTATTTTATTTTACACAGGGTATGAAGATACGTGAATATTATTGCCATATCTCTTCCTAGATTATAGTAGTACGTATTAGCTGAAATTTTTCATTGGTTTTAATTGTTAATTGAGATATTCAGAGAAATCAATAAAAAAACCTCAGTTGTCAAAGGTAACAATTTCAGTTACAATATACATTACAGGTATTTATGAAGAAATTGTCAAGTAGCATTTAAAAAGTCAGAGGAGAGCTCTTAAAATTTCTTCCTTTACCTTTTCGGAGTTCTCCTTCATGTGACGTTTTGCAAACTGAACTCAAGAATGATGTACTTGGATTCATACCTTTGTGTGCAGTATTGTGCTAAAGTATGTTAACCAAGGCTGTAAGCATGCAAAAATATAAAATAGAAGTTCAGGAAGTATCTGATTGTGGTAGGTTGACCTTGTCTGAGTGCCAGGTGTCCACCAAGATGCTCTATCACTTCCCTCCTCAGGAGGATGAAGAAAAAGAAAATAAGATCTAAACCATCATTGATCAAGATAAAGACAACTTAGTAAAAGCAAAAGCAATGACTGGTCACAGAAGCAAAGGGAAAAAAAAGCTTTATTCTGTACTTCCCATCAGCCATTTCCCATGAAGAAGGGAATAAGTATGTGTAGTGGTTACTCTGGAGGACAAATATTGTAATAATGAGTGCTTTTTTATCTGAGCAGATGTCATGCGGTATGGAATATCCTTTTGATCAGTTTGGATCAGCTGTCCTGTTTTTTTCCCTCCCAAGATCTTGGCCACCACTAGTCTACTGGTGCAGGGGACATGTTGGAGATACAGTTCTGACACTGTTGAAGCACTGATCAGCCACAGCCAAAACAATAGTATGTTATTAACTCCTTTCCAGCTACCAATACAAAACACAACACTATGAGGAGTGCTATGGGAAAATGAACTCCAATATGCTGATAAAGGATGAACCTCATTTTAAAAGAGCTGCTTCAAAATCTGGACTCAACCCATGAATTCCCTAATTTTCTATAGATGTGATCTCTGTCTGAATCACACACAGAATCACACAGAATATTCTGAGTTGGAAGGGACCCACAAGGATCATCGAGTCCAACTCTTAAATGGCACCACTGCCTCCCTGGTGTGAATCGAACTCCCAGTCTCCCACATGAGAAGCAGGGATCCTCAGCATTGTACTAAAGTGGATTTCTAAAAGTGGAAACTTCCCACACTGGGAGTCGAACCCAGGCCGCCTGGGTGAAAACCAGGAATCCTAACCGCTAGACCATATGGGAAGTGCTAAGCTGAGCTTTGTATATCTTTAGACATATTTGACAGTGTAAATGGGATGAGGTGATTTTGCTTAAAGATTCTACTCTAAGTCTGAAGAAGGGGTCTTAGGACTTTAGCATTTCAATTGTATCAGTTATAGTTCTCCAAATTTTGAAAAGATGCTGTCTCTAAGGACATCTGTTCTTTTCCACTTTCTTTTATCCACTCAATTTAATAACAGTCTTACAGCTCATCCTTAACTGTAGCCACTGAAAAGTAATTCAGAAAATCAGAGAACAAAAGAAGTTAGATCAGAGCCTAAGTTGCAACTGTTCAGTTTAGCACCACTTCATCACTGATATATCTTCAAAACAATAGTATCATGGATGAGACAATGTTATAAAGTACATCTGAATCATCAGAATGAGTGTTTTCTTCTCATGGGTGGTGTAGAAGTCTAGAGACTGCATGAAGTCCTCTAATTCCGCCTGCTTGTTCCCCATGCTACATGCATTAATGTACAGCCCATAGCTGTGCTGATTTCCCAGAAATGTGAGAGCCCACTCATCACTCCCTTATTTATGTCATTATGAATAATGTCTTCAGCCCTGTTTTGATGATTGCCATATCCCTTCTGTCCCCATGATCCTGCATCCTTTGCTTGCCATCTCAGTTTACCACTTCCTCATCTGATTGTTGATAAAAAATCCACTTCAGTACAGTGGTAAGTGTCCCCACCTGGCGTGTGGGAGACCTGGGTTCGATTCCCGCCAGGGAGACAGTGTTAAGAGTTGGACTCGATGATCCTTGTGGGTCCCTTCCAACTCAGAATATTCTGTGATTCTGTGATAATCGCCTTCCTCCTCCATCTCTCCTAGCTGAAAGCTCTTCTCAGCAGATTGGCCAGCCATTTGGCAAAGATGATTTTGCCCCACTTGCTCAGATGATCCTTTATCTTCCTAGAAGTCCTCAAATCCTCAGAAGTAGTCACCAAAGTTTAATTCTTGTTATTGATACCAGCTCTGCAAACAGTTTGCCCACAGGGTCCTTCCACTCCCCCTTCAGCTCTTCCATCTCACTAGAGGGATTACAGAGAAAGAACCCTGGACCACTATGACCTTGATCATTGCTCCAAGAGCCTTGTAGTCATATGCGCTGCACTCCACAGTCCTCCCTGGAAATGTCTTTACTGACCAGCATATCTGTGTCATTGGAGCAATTTGGGGTAATAATCTGAGGGCTGGACAAAACTTGACGGCCTCCTGACAACATACTGGGCCCCAGGCTTTATCACGCAGCAGGCAGTGCAGTTACAAAAAGATCATCCTAGTTTTCACTCAGGGCCTCACTTATCTGTGCACACTGTATACACACTGAGTTGTAGGCATGCCGTATCCATAGTGACAGAAAGTCATTAAGGTGTCTAAAAGAAATTTAACCCTTGAATGTATACTTAAAAGACCCATTACAAGCCAAGGAAGTGGCTTTTGCCAGTCTAAAGACAGTGTCTGTGCTCACAGCCACTAGTTGTGGACAGAGTTTTCCAGAGATACTTCACGGGGTTCCCATGTCCAGGCACTGGTGTGGGGGATGCGGAGGATCTGTGAGGGGAGGCCAGGGCTGCCCCATGCCAGACACAGACAGTTCCAGTCCACTTGCCAGAGGCCACGGCTGATCCCGCAGCCCAGGTGGAGGTGCCTCAGTGTCAAACAGGCAAGAAAGGCCAAAAACATTGAACAAAACATGTGAGACAAACAACCCTGTGAACACCAAGGTGAGAAGAGAGAGGAAGGAGGTGCGCCATGAATCAGAATTGAGATTTCCCCTGAAGCCTGCGAAGGAGCCCGTGGTGATGCAGATTGTTCCCCTGCAGCCAATGGAGAGGACCAGGCTGCCCAGACATTCCACTAGAGTAAGTAGGGGGGTTCTGGAGGAAGCTGTAGCCATGGATATGTCACAGAATCACAGAATATGCTGTGCAGGAAGTGACACACAAGGATCATCCAGCCCTTAGCCCTGCACAGGACCATTCCCAAGAGTCACACTACCTGCCTGAGAGTATTATCCAAATGCTTCTTGAACTCTGTCAGGCTTGATGCTGTGACCGCTTCCCTGGGGAGCCTGTTCCAGTGCACTGCTGCATGCTGGAGCGGGCTCCTGTGAGGAACTGCAGCCAGCGGCCACTCCACACTGCAGCATGTTTACTCTGAAAGGCTGTCAGGGGGGAAAAGTGTGAGAGGGAAGGAGAAACAGAGAGGAACCCACATGACCACAGTGTCCATGTCCCATTTCCATGCCACTTGACATTGGGGGAAAGATGTAGAGGAGTCAGGAATTAAGTAGTGAAATTGAGCCTGGCAGATGAGCTTGCTAAGCCTCTCTCAATCATCTATCAGAGGTCTTGGCTTACTGGGGAGGTCCCAAAAGATTGGAAGTTGGCCAATGTGATACCTATCCATAAGAAGGGTAGGAGGGAGGACCCGGGAAATTATAGACCTGTTAGCCTGACCTCGGTGCCAGGCAAAATTATGGAGCAAATCATCTTAAGGAAAATTATGTTGCACCTCCAGAAGGGTAAGGAGATCAGACCTAGTCAGCATGGCTTCAGGAAAGGAAGGTCCTGCCTGACCAATCTAATTTCCTTCTATGATCAGGTGACCCGCCTGGTTGATGAGGGAAGAGCTGTTGATGTGGTGTATCTGGATTTTAGTAAAGCCTTTGACACTGTCCCCCATAACAAACTCCTGGTGAAGCTGGAGGCTTGTGGTTTGGATGGGTTTACAGTGGACTGGATCAGGAGTTGGTTGGATAACAGAGCTCAGAGAGTGGTNGAGACCTTATCGCTCTCTACAACTACCTGAAAGGGAGGTGTAGCCAGCTGGGGGTCAGTCTCTTCTCTCTGGCTACAAGTGATAGAACAAGAGGACACAGTCTTAAACTGCGTCAGGGGAGATTTAGACTGGACATTAGAAGCAACTTTTTCACAGAGAGGGTGATGTCTCAGTGGAATGGGCTGCCCAAGGAGGTGGTGGAGTCACCGTCCCTAGAGGTCTTTAAGAAAAGGTTGGATGAAGTACTTGGTTGCATGACCTAGATATTAGGGTAGTGTGTTATAGGTAGGATGGTGTGTTGGTAGCAGGATGACAACAGGTTAGGTAACAGGTTTGGCTAGATTAGGTAACAGGTGATAGGTTGGACTTGATGATCTCTATGGTCTTTTCCAGCCTTACTGACTCTGTGATTCTGTGACCTCAATGTCATTATTTTGACCCATGAGGTTTCCATCTAGTTTTCTCCACTCATCCTCTTGAGGAGGAAGATTAAGAGAGCAGCTGGAGCTTAGGTGGAGGGGGCTCTCTGCTGACCAAAGACAAAGCCATCACAGTCCTTTGTCTTCCTGGAAGATGCATATGGAAGCAAACTTTTCCACATAGTAGTCACAGCTGGTTGGTTCTTGTAGGGCAAATTACTTATTTCCAATTTTTGACTTCCTATAAAATTCCCAAATAACTGTATGTGTTATATGAGTAAAACAACATTTTTATATTACTGTTGCTGTGACTGGATATCAATTGATTGGATATCAATTTTTCATAGTCAGATTATTCCTAAGGAAGAATTCCTACTTGGAATTACAACAGGGTTTCTTGTCAGGTTTTGCTATCTCTCAAGGTGAACAGAACAGAAAGTTGTGGGATAGGGAAGAGACAGTCCTGTGATATGATTATGCTGACCTGGCTATCATCCATTGACAGATGACCCATAGGTTGCAGCATTTGGATGTTAAAGTAGATTTAGTATCTAGTATATCATTCTGCTGTTGCTATTCTGAATGAAATAAGTAAATAAATGACCATCAGAAACTCTGACTACATGTGTAAAGAGTGCATTTGAAACAGATGTCTGACTTGGTATCAATTTATTTTGAGGCTTATAGTGAACTTTTCAAGTTCACTAGAAATGGAAATTGTATAGCTCTAAAATTTATTTCATTTGAAATGATGACAAAACCCTTCCTGCTAAGTCACAAAATAAGGAAAAATTAATACATTTGAACAAAATGCTGAGATCGTTATCAAACTGTTATATTTGCAATTATGGTCATGAGTACATTAAGGTGGGCAATAAATTATTGTGAAAAAAAGATTGTGTTTCTTAATTAAATTTATTTGAAAAATGTTTATTTCAGTGCTGATACCAACATCTGGAGAAAATATTTTACTTATGAGCTTGCAATGTGAGAAGTAAAAGATGCAGTTGATTTTATTATGCAAAATATTAGAAGACACTGGAGAAAAAAATTAGAAATACAACTATTTTATAAACAAAGAAATAAACATACGGTTGCTCAACCATATGCAGCAGATACAGTGCAATTCTGGCTACATCAAAGTTAGTGGTTTTCCATTTAGTAGGAATTTATTTTCTTCCTAGTTGTCAAGGAATCAAGGGACTGATTGGAACTAAAACTATTGCTCTTAAATCCTTCGTGTGATTTTGTGGATTTTTTCAACAAGGCATTACAGACTTCATATGTTTAAATTCCCATATTCATTTGTCTGTATGGAATCTATCATACTCCAACTAAATTATAGAATTAATCCAGTCTGGTATTCAGTGTAATAATATCAGAATTTCATCCAGTCCTTCATGTGTTAAATTAAGGCTTTTTTAATATCTTGCTCAAAATTGAAATGTATGATTTCACTTTCTCACATTTCTGTCAGAAATTGTTCCAATAGCTCGTCACTTGTCTAATATGCTGCAAAGTATACAATGTCTTGGAAAAAAATCAGTTTGATTATGTACAGCATACATAATCAAACACACAAAAATCAGCAATAAATAAACATGATATCAACAATACTTCATAACGTTGAATAGTTATATTGAAATAGTCTGACAATTTTTATATTTTCGCAAGTACCCTTTTTTCATGTTAGGAACTGATCTGAGGGTTCACAAAGTTAATAGGTATCATGACATTTTTCTGTTTTTACACAGAAAGTTTTAACATGAGAACAGTGAGAAACTGCTTCCATCCAAGATTTCCTGCTGGAAGGAGGGACACGGCAATTTGTAATTTTTCCAAGATATAAACAATATATATATTTCAAGACATATGATCTTGGCAAATGACGACATAATGGACAAAACCTTTACCAGGTTTGGACGTATGGGCCTATTTACCTTAAACCTAATGTGAATTCTAGTTGTTTTATTGCTTTCACTGAGATGTATTTTGCTATCTTTTCATGGTGTTTTCTTCTTTAGCAAAAGAGTAACATGAACTATGTATGTCTGTGAGGCTTCTCTATCAAATGCACAACTTTCTGTTTATGTCTTTAAGTGTTTTCGTTCTATTTTCCTTATTTTATCTCTCCCTACCTGAAGATCACAACATTTGAAATGCGCTGTTATGGTAGACCGTTTTGGGTTTGCACTGAAAATCAAGACATCCATTTTATGTAAGCTACTCTCTATGATAGAGGCCAAAAATGAGTGTTTAGGAAGTAGCATTCCTGTGTCCTGACATGAACATTTTTCATAGAAATTTCATGAGGTTCAGTATCCATATCACTATTTTTAATATTGCTAGAAAAAGATTTTTTCAAAAAATATGCCAAAAATTTTAACTTATTTTTATGTCTTTATTATCCAGGATTTGCTGTGGCAATGAGTTAACCTTGTGAGAAAATAAATGGTTTTTTAGGTTTGAAAGTGACATCTGTGATCATTTTGTCTGCTTTTAAATATTCCTTTGTGATTTTCCACTTCAGGAATGGCACTAAAATGCTTAAAAGCCTATAGGCCTGGTCTTGACAGACAGAAAAGAAGTTCCAGCAAATGTATATGAACCTCTATCATTATTCTAATTCCTCTTATGGATTTATCCTTGAGAGGAATTATTACAGAGCCAATAGAAACCTATCTATCTAAATCCCTTTGGATTTTTAAGGAGAATAATAAGCATTTTCATTTCCCATCTTGAGACACTCTGTGGTATCTCTTTACATTCCTCCGTCATGGCTCTTCACCCTTGTCAGAAATGGATGGATGGATGGATGGAACAGTATCTTCAGTCTTTTCAGCTTCTAAGGTTCAATTCATCTCATCTCATTAACATTTGTACAGTGGCTGATCGGGACTACTACAGAAACTGGAAGTACTAATCCAAAGCTCACTGAAATTATTGAAAAGATTTCCTTTGACTTCACTGGGT
The DNA here is from genome assembly GCA_013390025.1 of Pitta sordida. Taxonomy (NCBI): domain Eukaryota; kingdom Metazoa; phylum Chordata; class Aves; order Passeriformes; family Pittidae; genus Pitta; species Pitta sordida. The sequence goes on from WEKX01028889.1 coordinate 9,268, forward strand.
GCCATGTGGCTCTTGGGGTCCAGAAAGGCAAGGACTTGACAGCCTTCTTAAAAACATTTCCTTTTGTATGTTTATCATAGGCTGGAGATTTTTGTTACAAAGCAAGAATGTCTGACATCTGCTCTTGGATGATAGAAGTATCTTGAAGATACTGCATGAGTGTAAATAAGGATGTCCTGTGAATAGTGCTTAGCTAATGACAATACCAAAAACAGAGAGCTGTGCTGAGACATCAGTGCAAAACTTCATATATCACTTAATCAATCACACACAAAATCACACAGAATATTCTGAGTATGAAGGGACCCACAGGGATCATTGAGTCCAACTCTTAAGTGAATGCCCATACAGGGATTGAATTTATAACCTTGGTGTTATGAGCACCATGTTTTATCTATCTGAGCCAATCTCAGGGTCATGTCATCTGTTTTTTTTTTTTAATAACCTAACTCCATATCTCATCATCCCTTTCTCTAGACCATGTCACTGAATTCCTCATCCAGTCTTTTCTTAAACACCTCCAGGGATGGCGACTGTCAAACCATTCTCTCTGTGAGAGAGCTCTGCCGAACATCCAGTCTAAACCTCCCCTGGCATAGCTTAAGGCCACATCTTGTTCTGGTGCTGGCCACCTAAGAGGAGAGGTTTACAACCATCCGACTGCAACCTCCCTGTAGGTAGTTGTAAACAGCAATNTATCGTCAATAAAGATATTAAACAGTGCCAGGTCTAGCACCGATCCCTGTGGGACTCCACTAGTGACCAGCCACCAGCTGGATGTGGTACCGTTTACCAACACTCTCTGAGCTCGTCCATCCAACCAATTCCTAATCCAACACAGAATGCTCCCATCCAATCCACACTCTGAGAATTTCTTCTGAAGCTTACCATTGCAAACCATATTGAAGGCTTTAGAAGCCAGATTGTTAAGGGCACAATATCTTTGCAATCTGTTAATTTATATTACCTATCACCTAGAATGTTATAAACACAGAATCAATTATCACAAGCATGTCATAGCTGACATTGTAGTGCGTACATGCAAATTATATAGCTGATGCCAGAGCAGTGAATTTACCTTGGCTTTTATGTGGAATTTACGATGCCTTTAAATGAGGTGATAGTGTGGAGGTAAATGGTATAAGGAAGAACAGTTTCACAATGATTTTCTTACTTGTCCTGTCTTGACTCAACTAAATCATCTTTTAGGGCCGTCTGTCTTTAACTCCACAATAGGAAAAATACACATATAGCATGGAACCTCAGCCCAGAGCCCAACACAGAACTCACAATGTGTTCATCCTTCAAGAAGACGCTAGGAGAAAAGGGAAAAAGATCCATCCATGCATTACTTATGAACCTGTGCCAAAACTACCCAGGGTGAGGGTTGAACTCAAGGGCTTAGACATATGTGAACATCTTTAGCATTTGAAAAACTGACTTTCTGTTCTTCCCAGCATTTTTAACCTTCTACTTCAGGTTGTTAGCAGAATAACCTGATTGCCAAGCCATAAATAAGACTGAGTAAATATGAGAACCTTACCCATTCTTCCAGAAGTTGTGCTGGCTGAACAAAAGCAGCAAACTATAGTGTGAGAAATAGTAAAGACATGTGAGTACACATATCTACTACCCAGTGGTAATGTCCCTTTTGCCTAGTAGGATACTGGTTTGAAACCGTACACAAGAAATTTGCTTTTGACCCGTGTTCAGAAATGGATTAAAAGTGGAATCCAAAGTTATTTAAAATTGCAGATGGAGAGAAACCTCCCCAGGGAAAAAGTGTTCTGCCAACATCTGCTGGAAAGTAAAGATACCTGCTAGGGTAGGCTAATCCTCATTTGCAATCAAGTTATGCAAAGATCTGAGGCATTTTTAGCATTCCAATACATTTTCATTGTTGAGGTTTAATTCAAGCTTTAAATCTATGGCAAGAGATCTCAGTTCATGTGTTGAACGCAAAAATCAGATTCATTATCTGGTATGCCACAAATCAGTAATTACACACCCAAGAGAAATTGACATTGATTACTTATTTCAGTGTTGTACAAGCCAGGGTGCTCATTGGAATTCCACAAATCAATCACACCAACTATCAAAACTTTTAACTCTTTATACATATTAACAAACAGAGGAATTAGTGTTCATTGGCTACAAGTAACATAGTTCTCCTATTAATTAGTATTCTATCTTCTACTGGTTAATTATTCTCTCGTTTTTCATGCTAATTAGTCCTCAGGCTCAGTCTTTCTCTTCTTATGGACTGGTGGGTTTTTTGGGTCAGTGGTCATGAGTCAATGGTTACCATCTCCCACAGCCAGAATTACCTTTTACCCAGTTGGAGCTAATTTCAGCACAGTTGCTGAGTGGGGTTTATTAGTTTCTTCATTATCTTGGGATTTCTGCCAGATTTCTTTGTGGCCCATAAATTGTTCATTCTTTTTGTCCACTGTCAGTGGGCATCCTTCTTCTTCAGCTGTGTTAACCTTCCCTTAGGTCTGAGATCACTGAAGTATGTCAAGCCCTAAACTTTAACAAGGCAATTCTACCAACAAGTA
>WEKX01028905.1:0-15575 GCA_013390025.1 Pitta sordida
CATGGGGTTGTTACGTCCAAAGTGAACAATGCGGCATCAAAGTCCCTCTGAAGAGCCTTTCTGCATTCTGGAAGTTCAACATTTGCCCCCAGCTTGGTATCATCTGCAAACTTGCTAATGGTGGACTCCATTCCCTCATCCATATCATCAATAAAGATATTAAACNAATAAAGATATTAAACAGTGCCGGGCCAAGCACTGATCCCTGTGGGACTCCACTAGTGACCGGCCACCAGTTGGATGTGGCACCATTTACCAAACTCTCTGGGCTCATCCATCTAACCAATTCCTAACCCAACACAGGATGCTCCTATCCAATTCATGCTCTGAGAGTTTCTTCTGGAGCTTACCATGGGAAACCGTGTCAAAGGCTTTGCTAAGGTCCAAGTACACAATATCCACGGCCTTTCTATCATTCACCAGACAAGTCACCAGTTCATAAAAGGAGATCAGCTTGGTCAGGCAGGACCTACCTCTCCTAAATCGGTGCTGACTAGATCTAATGTCATGGTTATTTTGCAGGTGCTGTGTAGTAGCACACAGGATTATCTGTTTTATGATTTTACCCAGGACTGAGGTCGGGCTGACAGGTCTATAAATACCCAGATCATCTTTCTGGCCCTTCTTGTAGATAGTCTTCCAGTACATCACCAGTAAGCCCTTAGTCTGCACCACAAAATAACATGAAGTTAAAGATTTGGAAAGACCTTTTGAGGTCTGTAGTTTAACCTCCAGCTCAGAGTGGGTCCAGCCATGATTAGGACCTTGATTTTAGAATGTTGAAGACATTTGAGGACAGAGGAGGTATAAGAAAACCAGAACCTGGCACTTCTCAGTGATGTCCAATTAAAGGACAAGAGGTAATGCTCATAAACTGAAACACAGGAGGTCATACATGAACATCAGGAAAACTTTTACACTGTGAAGGTGTTCAAGCCCTGGCACAGGTTGTCTTGAGTGGCTGTGGAGTCTCCATCCTTGGGCATATTCAAAAATCACCTGAGTGATATTATGCAACCAGCTCTAGGTGATGTTTCATGGCCAAGGGAGTTAGATGGCTCCACCACTCTCTTCTGACCTAAATTTTGAAATTCGGTGAGAATTCTCAGAGGCATACAACCCTATGAGAAGAACTGCTCTGCTTTTTTTTACTGAGTCAAATAAATCTGGACATTTGACTTCCGGAAACATCTTTGGATAAGCCTACACTTGCCAAACCACATTTAGTCTCTATCCATACCACCACATATGCAATGACACTGCAGGGAGATTCCCGGGGAGACACTTTCCAAGCATCATATATCTGTCCAACAGTGACAGCTGGCTTTTTGGAAGTCTTTGTCTTCCTCCAGGGTCCACCACAATCATTATCAGGTTATCACTTCTCTATGCCGCACTGCTGGTTCTGCCCAACTCCTCTGAGCTTCAGCAACTGCCCATCCAGAGTGTTCTTGTGTGGCTGATCCTGTGATGAGAAGACACAGGCTGTTTCATGTAATGAGATAAAATGCACAGAGAAAAACACTGGGAACCAGGACTCTTGGGTTTTCTGTTCACTACTAGAGGATTTGTCTTGGTGGCTAAAGCAGAAGTGAGGAAGGCTGGATCTCTCCCAAACACTCATCAGTGGCAGGAAGAAACAAGGGTGACTGGCTGCTCCATGAATAAAGGTGAGCAGGAGCTGAATAAGATAACTACTGAGTTATCTCTGAGCAGAGGCAATGGCTTCACCAACAAGGATGCAGTCCCACATATTGTAGTACAGCAGGTAGGAGAGAAACAATGAGACCTTCAACTTAAAAGCCAAATGCAATCAGAGACTGGGAGAGTCCCAGTGAGATACTGGATCCGAATCTCACTGAATTATTTGAGTTGGAGCAAACCCAATTGTGTGGGAGGGTGGTGTGCCTGAGCTGTTGGTCCCTCCAGGGAGAGCCAAGCCTGCGGTCCCACTGAAGACACATGGCCTGCAGCTTTGGTGCATGGAGGGCACACGGTTGTGGAATGCCATATGGCAAAGCCTGCCAAACAAAAATGCCTCCTGGTAGTCAGCCCATGTGGCGGGCAAAGGCACGGACTCTCTCGATGTAGTGGGAGAATAATACATTACATACAGCATTATCTTTATACTTTCTAATGTTTTGTTTACTACTCAGTTTGTTCCTGCCCAGATAACTATAATTTGTACAACAGGTTCTAAAAGGTCACTTCTTAGCCAATAGTCTGAGGGTCCACTCTCCACACACTCTCTCCTCCAATTATATCCCTGGTCATGCTGTGTTCACATGCAGCCCAAATATGGTTTTTTCACTTCTTTGTTCCTTGGTAAAGATCCCTGTCCATATATAAATTTTCCAGTTCCTCTGTCACACAACAGGCTGCCAATTAACTAAGCGTTTTGTTAGTTCATCTTATCATATATGGCTACAAGCCCACACCAAGCCCCCTGGAGCCTTGAGTGGCTGAAGCACCCCTCACTCTGGCCTGGAGGGCACTGAGTGGTCAGAGATCTGTATGTCATGCCTGGGAGGGGTGGCCACTGTGGCCCAACCACATAAATACAGCAGCACATAGACTCCATCTTGCTTTTCCTCTTGGGACCTGCCATCATTATATGCCAGGTTCTTCACTTTGGACACAACAACCCCATGCATCGCTATTGCCTAGGGGATGAGTGGCTGGAAAGTGGTGAAATGGGGAGGGATTTAGGAGTTGTGATTGACAGAAAACTCAATATGAGCCAGCAATGTGCCCAGGTGGCTAAGAAGGCCAATGGCATCCTGGCCTGTATTAGGAACAGTGTGGTCAGTCGGACCAGAGAGGTTGTCCTTCCCCTGTACTCGGTGCTGGTCAGACCACATCTTGAGTACTGTGTGCAGTTCTGGTCTCCCCAGTTTAAGAAGGATGTTGAGCTGCTTGAGAAGGACCAGAGAAGGGCGACAAGGATGGTGAAAGGACTGGAGGACAAGCCCTATGGGGAGCGGCCATGGGAACTGGAGTTGTTCAGCCTGGAGAAGAGGAGACTCAGAGGTGACCTCATTGCTGTTTACAACTACCTGAGGGGAGATTGCCGCCAGGTGGATGTGGATACCAGAATGAGAGGACATGGTCTTAAGCTACGCCAGGGGAGGTTTAGACTGAATGTTAGGAAGAGGTTTTTCACAGAGAGAGTGGTTACTCATTGGAATGGTCTGCCCAGGGTGGAGTCACCATCCCTGGAGATGTTTAGGAGTAGGTTGGGTGAGGCAATTGGTGCCATGGTTTACACAATGGGTTGGTGTTGGGTTACAGATTGGACTTGATGATCTCCAAGGTCTCTTTCAACCTTGCTAATACTGTGATACTGTGTGATACTTCCACAGGATTCTTCAGCATTAACTATTTAATTCTGTTGCTCTAATCTCTTCTTCTTTCTTTCTTTACTCGTTTAGTCTCTATTCCTTTCTTCAGTCTTTCTTAATCTCTTTTGGATAACTTAAAAATGATGGGTCGTATTTTACTAAGCTGTTTCTGGGTGCTTTTTGTGGAATGCTTCTGCCTTGGTTATGTGTTACTCTTGAACCCTTTCCCCAAAATATGTTATTTTCTCACTAAATTAAAAGAAATCTCTTGGGAAAGTGTGTTATCATTTTCTCTTTATGTGACTTTAAGATCGTAACAAACTAAAGGCTTTTCAAAAATTTGGTGGGTAGAATTTTCTCATTCTGTGTTCTGTACACATGACAAGAGTACTTCATTAAAAATAAATAAAAAAGTTAGTGGGAAAAGCTATAGGTTTGTTTGGCTCACAAAAACATATACCTTAGATTCACAAAGAAAATTTCTCTTCACAGTTCACAAATCACACAGGTTAGCCCCAGGCACTTAGTGCATTAATAAAGCATAAGTTTTCTCTGCTTCCAGGGCTTACAGTCTTGAACCAGTTGGATCTAATTGTTAACACTCAAAGCAATCTTGTACATTTTTGTTAGGACAGAAATACTTTTTTTTTTTTTTTTGAGTGACATAGAGAGCAACTAAAATAAGGAAAAAACTGATATTGGTAAACTATCAAGTGACTACTATTACACTGATCCAGAGAACATTTAGTTTCCAGCAGTACCAGGACTGTAACCTCATCTTCATTTGTTTCATTCCACCTCTTGTCTTTCAAGGACTGCCACACATCAAAGTAACTCACAGACATGGGGATGAAGGGAGAAATGCTGAGCTACAAATGGCAGACAAGCACGTTTTTCTGGGATGTTTTTCTGGGACCTAAGGATATTCAGCACAATGTGCTTGGAATCTGACTCCTTTAACCCCATGATCTGCAGCCCACATACTATGCAGATGATTTTCACACCCTTGCTCATTCATACCCAATCTTCCAAAACTGCCCCTTTCTTCACAGTGGCCCCTGGTCTCTTCTTATTCCTTCGACCGTGTCAGACACTATGGAAATGGACCCCTTCTCTCTCCAAAACCTCAATGCAGCCCCTTCCATGGAGGACCATGGCTTCAAACATGTGCCTATCCTGAGCCCCAGCTTTGTGATTCCTCTAAAAGTCTTTACCCTTTGACTTTTAGAAAACATTGGGCATGAATTGTCCCTGGAGGAATTACCAAAGAGCAGATGGTGATGGAGAAGGATGAGTCTAGGCTTTGGCATACATGTGCACCTTTGCTCTCATTCGGTTTTCATGAAGTAGAGATGAGGAAGCTGGTTTCCAACACTGGGGAAGCTCAGAGGAGACCAGGAGTGTGATTATACGCTTACAGAAACATTGGTGGGAAGGACCTTTGCACTTCTCTAGTCCCACATCTCTCTCAAAGGAGCACTATGAAATTAGATCCGATCAGTTGTCGCTTTGTCCAGCAGACTCTTGAAAACGTCAATGAAGTGGATCCCATCCCTCTGCTCCCGTACCCTGTCCCAGGCCTGACCCTGAAAACTACTCAACGTCCCACACCTTAGCTGATGAACACTGCATGCTTGCTATCACTGCCTGAACACTTTAGTCTCATCACCCTTGCTACTGCCCTTCGAGGAGCTGGTTGGGTAAAAAAGACAGCAATCAGAATCTGATATATTAATAATCCTCAATATCATGAATAAACTATTCAGTACCTCTTATAGGTGAAAGGAGGACAGAGGTTCAAGAAGAAAAATTAATCTTTCAAAAACAGCAATTTATAATAGCTAAATATTGTGACAACCGATCTGCATATACACAAAGTATTTTTTATGTATCCAAGCATCAGCTGTTGAAACCCAGCAAAGTCATGTATTCTACACAGAAGGAAGAAAAAGTAAACTGTTAAGTACCTCCACTGTTGCACAGCAAGAAAGAGTGTTTGTTTAAACCAGCTTAACTATGACATAACACACAAATCTTTTTAGCTGATAATGGAAACATTTTGGCTATGAGTATCTATTTCAAAGATGTTTATGTCACAGAAAGGTCAAGATTAATGTTAGACCAAAAGAATGTTTCAAAGTACAATTGTCTTGAGATTTGGACAAAATATTCCTATTAAGTTTACCACCTGGGATTTAAATTTCACATTTTTTTACAATTTTTCTTTTAAACAAGATATCTCAAAGACTATTTTTGGACCTCCATCAAAGAGATCTTATGGCTGCAACCTATAATTCCCACTAGTTTCTTTCTCCACTAACCCACCAACTCTAGTTCTCTGGAGTTTACAAGTGATGTCTCTAGAGAACATGTGCAAGTTTGTTTTTTTTAAATCTAATTAGCCTGCTAGTCTCATTGCCATATTTCTCTCAGCTTAATGCAAGGACTCATGTCTCTTGCAGACATTTCCCCAGAGACAGTGCAAAGGGAGCAGATTAAAAAAACATGTAATGAGGGCAAAATGTCATGAGTGCAAAAGCCACACAGAAAAGTCATAGTTTTCCTGCACCCTGGAGCTTACTGTTTCCTTCCTCATTTTCACAAGCTTCTCAAGCCTCTTTGTTGACGTTCTTACAGTGTTCCAATGCTCTCTGTGAGCAGATGACATCAAGCTCAGAAGGCTTACACATGCCATGTTACATTAAGCCCTGTCTGATTCAAAGTTATTCCCAGCATGATACTATTGACTTTCTTGGAATAAGCAGCAAACCCATCTTTGGAGTTTTTTTAGACTGATGTATTAGGAAAAAGAAGCAAACGCATAAGCCAGTTGACTTTCTCCTCTCATTATTGCCAGAAGGACTCAACCTTCCCTGTCCTCTACCTACTTACAAGAGAAGTTTTCTCTTCTCTCCCTCCTCTCCAACAGATGCACAGATCATCATGACCTGCTCCGTCATTAGGTCCCAAACTTTCCTCCAGTCTCACCTTGGATAGTAGCTTTCAGTCATTCAGCCATCACTGTTCAGAAAAGAATTTCATTGCTCCTTCACTTGTTGTCTATGAAAGTTATCCTCAGGACACATCAATAGGAGCAACGTGCATATTTGGTTGTGGAAGAAATCTGTTTTAGTCAGGACCCAACTAGAGATATCTCTAAAACAAGTTCAGTTATAAGTTGAATTACATTACGTCAATACACTTCAGCCAGGAATGAGCCTTCTGATAACAGAGAAATCCCTCCCTCTATATCACAGCTTTGAAAGTGACTGCTACATTTCCACCAAACACCAGCTCAGATTTTGCATTTGCCTACATTTTTACACAGAAGTCGTCAAATGCAATGCTCCTAGGAGTCAAGTGTGCTGGAAGAAGAAAACTATTCCAGTCCTCTGCTCTATTGCAGTTAGTGCCTTACCACTGAAGCAGCAATAACCATACTGTGTTCGACCTGATGAGCCCTAACAAAAATTTTGCATACCAGATAAATGTGTAGACCTCGGCTTTTATCCGCTGCACAGAAATAGAAGTTATGAAAAGGCAGTGTAGCTCCATATAGGGGGATCTACACAGAGAGGAGGCGTTTGGAAGAGAAAGAACCTCTGCTTTGCAGGAGTGCCATTTGAATCTTCCTTTTGCTCTAGGAATTCTGTACTCCTCAAAAATAGCAAAATATTTTCATCTCCATCACTTAAGTTGGCAATGTGTCACATAGAATAAAGAACTGGGCTGTGCTACTGTAACAGAAGATGCAAACAGATGCACCTGTTTGGACAGAACAGCAATTAGAAGGAAGCCAGAAATTGTGCTGAGGGTAGTGTGCGTGCACTCAGATTGGTGGTGATGCACCACAGTCCACCACCAACAGCAGCAGCTACCTCTGGCACACACTGAGCTTCCTAGGATGGATGCAGTGTTGCAGGTCCAGGACTTCAGGAAAAGCCTGGGACACCTCTGGGAGGCTGGGGCAGAGGAAGTGGTCTTCTTGCCTGCGGGAGGTGAAAACTTGTTAGGGAGCTGTAGGAAGAGATGGGAAGTCTGCAGTGTCGGAGATTATAGAAAAGAGGACAGGATCCTCTTTGAGACCCCATAAGAGTCTGAACACCCAATTGCACTGGCAGAAAAGTATTCAGAGCCTGCTTAGTCCACCAGGAAAAGAAGACTCCCATGAGGGACTTCTGGCGCCAGAAGGAAAGGCAGCTGCTCCACCTGCAGATCAGCTACTGTATAATACATTTAGTGCCATGGTATCAGATAAGGGATTGGGAGTTCTTTTCAGAGCAGCATTGCAGGCAACTGAGCCTAAATCACATGGTAGCATCAGAAGAGAGGGGTGAGTAATATCAACTGTAGACCCCCTGCTGTGCAGGATAGAGGCCTCCACCTTCCAGTCTGATGCTACATAGGGAGATTTCATGTAACCCAGGACACTGAGGATAGCATGAAGTCCAGAAAAGCTTCAGAAATCTTACATCCCCACTACGTAGCCAAGTGAGCACAGACAACATTTCCTTTGGAGACCACATGGAGATGACAGTCAAGGACATGGGTGTTGAAGTGACACTCTCCACAGTATTGACTCTTAAAGGGAATGGGAAGGGAGGAGAACATTTGAGGATGAGTGGAATGATCCTGCAAATCTACAGCTTGTTGCAAAACTCAAGATTACAGCAAGGATTTTACAATCATGGACCCTCTCTGAGTATCATGGGCTGCTAGATAGACATTGTAGAACATCAGCATCTGTGTTAATCACACAATCACACAGAATCACAGAAAATTATGAGTTGGAAGGGACCCACAAGGATCATCTAGTCCAACTCACCATCTAATACCCGTACAGCGACCAAGAGCACATCCCAGAGCATAATAACAACCTAGATGCCTCACAATCTAGCAGGCCACTCCGAGCCGGAAGGGGCCCAGGGTCATCCAGCCCTACACCCCCCAGCTAGACCATGTCACTATGAATTGGTAACCTGGTGAGGAAAGCTTTAAATTAGGAAATATCAGGGGAGGGTGGAATAGCAACTCCAGCTAAGTAAGACAATGGTGTCATGAGTGGCTCGACAGCAAAGTCTGCATGGTGACATGGAAAAAGATCTCATAATCAGCAGTGTAGGGCTGAAGAGGGCTCAGCCTCAAACCATGTCCACAGCTAAGGATGTTCCTAAAGGACAGCATCATGGAGAAAGTTGTCACACATAATTCCTTGAAATGGGTGATTCTTAAATGTGCTTAAATAGTAATCCATGCAGCACAGGGTACAAACAGGAGGAAAGTCTAATGTTCAGTTACATGATTATGATCTCATTTGGATCATGGTGGCATGGTACCTCACATGATGACTCCAGGCGCATCTGGCTGAAGAGCTGTCATGGATGGATATGACTGTTTAAGCAGAACTAGCCAGAAGACCAAGAGTGGTTAATAGTCAGGCTCAGTGTTCTTAAAAGTCTTTTGCAATCTAAACAATTCTATCATTCCCTAATGGGGACTTTCCCTTAATAAGAGAGAGAAGCAGGAATGTATGAACATTTGCTTTAGGGCAGATGATGAGTCAGCTTAAAGCCAATGGGTCAGGCTCTGAGCAAACCATTCTGGTTGAAGCTGATTTGGGACTTGGACTAAATAGTCTTTAGAGATGTCTTCTGTGACTCTTGGTATCATCAGGACAAATTCCTAGACAACAGGAGAAAGGCCATACACACAAAAAGAAAAACCTTAGCTTCCCCTCAAACATAGCAAATGTGAAACTTAACCTTGTTTTATCACCTTGTTAATAGGCTTTTTGTACTCTTTGACTTTCTCTCCTCAGAAAGGGAGAAAATTAAAGCCATTCCATATCTATTAAGGCCTAGGGATGTCGTTTGAAGTTTGGGAAATTATGAAGGACAGTATAGGTTCAATTTATTTGATTAGAATCTCAGAGAGTATACCTACACCTTTGGAGGTGAGTCAGAAGATGTAATTCTTAAAATTATGGCATGTGGAAAAAATATTGTCTATTAATTACACAAATAACATACATGCCTACAATTTTGCAGAATTTTTCAGAAGCCATTTTAAGAGATCTCTGTGAGTGTATCCTTTACCCACTCGGTAGTATTTTCAGCCTAAGGGACCACGAGAGTTTTTTTAAAGTTGTTCGTGGTGCCTTAATCTTGGGTTTACATGTACAGTATGTTCTACCAGAACAAGAGGGCATGGCCTCAAGCTACGCCAGTGGAGGTTTAATCTTAATGTTAGGAAGTGGTTTTTCACAGAGAGAGTGATCACTCATTGGAATGGACTGACCAGGGAAGTGGTGGAGTCGCCGTCCCTGGAGGTGTTTAAGAGAAGACTTGATGAGGAGCTTAGTGACATGGTCTAGCTGGGGGGTGTAGGGTTGGATGCTCCTGCGGGTCCCTTCTAGCTCAGAGTGGCCGGCTAGACTGTGAGGGAACTAGGTTTATGTTTACCACTCTGGGATGTGCGTTCGGTCTCTGTACGGGCGTTAGATGGTGAGTTGGACTAGATGATCCTTGTGGGTCCCTTCCAACTCATAGCATTCTGTGATTCTGTGATATGGTCCATTGTGCATGAAGCATGTTACAGTAAAGTCAGTCTCCTCATCAATAATGAAGCAGGATACTCAGCTAACCAATCCAGAGGAGTTCAAATAAATATCTTCCACCTAATGTTTTTTTGACAAAATAGACCACAAAGAACCAAATTAGCCACCTCCCAGTTCACATCCAGGACTTTAGTATAAGTGGATATTCTAAGGAAAGATTTTAAGGTATGGAGTTTGGTGGCAAACAGTGATGCAATACTTGCCATTTACACTGGTTGAACTGCTAGCAACACACAAAAAATGGCAGAATTTTCACTTTTATTGGCAGGGAATTGGTTCCCAAAAATGAACAAAGATGAACAGATGGCTTTTGAATCGATCAGAGGCAGGCAGCTGCTCTGAGTTATTTGGCACACAAAGGTCTACAGCACTCGCTACACTCAGAGAAGATAAGCTTATGACTGCCTATCTGGTACAGTTGTATCTTCAGGCTCAAGAGTTTCTATCCCAAGTACCACAGAATGAGAAGGACCCTCAAAGAGAAACGCCTGTTTGTGTCATTTCTTCTGGCCCCCATCAGAATGACAAGACCCCTTCCACAAGAACTCCCCATTCCTCACAGAATCACAGAATCACAGAATACTATGAGTTGGAAGGGACCCACAAGGATCATCTAGTCCAACTCACCATCTAACGCCCGTACAGAGACCGAACGCACACCCCAGTGGTGAACATAAACCTAGATCCCTCACAGGCTCACAGGCCACTCCGAGCCAGGAGAGACCCACAGGACCATCCAGCCCTACACCCCTCAAAAGTCCAAAGTGAAGAACCTGGCACTTAGTCTTGTTAAACCTCATACTGTTGGAGTCTGCCCATTTCTCTAGCCTGTCAAGGTCCCTCTGAAGGACCCTCCTACCCTCTAGCAGTTCAACATTTGCAAGACAGTTCCAAAGAACATGAATGAGAAGAGAAGAGCAGACCATAGCCAGTATGAGCAACCATAGACACCAGTCATCACCAGACACCTCTGTATTCATGAGAGTGGTTCATGGTCAAGCAAGGAAGTGAAGTCAACTCAATGAGGCAGATCACCAAGGTACAGGAATCAGTATATCTGAAGCACAGCTCATGGAAAGGATGAATAAAAGAGGCTGAGCTGAAATACAATCACAAGGTTGCTTTCCCAACAGCATGATTCCACATTGCAGCTGCACAATATTGGAGTCCTCCCCAAACCAGTCACAATCCCAGGAAGGGATGCAGAGTGTGCAGAGCCCATTTTTGTTTGCTCTAGTCCTGAGACAACTAGAAGCAAAAGAAAGTATCAATACGGATGATGTCATGTGGTGAACAGAGTAGTTATATCTACAGAGGTAACAGTGAACACAGATCTCCAGAATCCTTATTCTGTGCCTTTCCCAGGGCATCTAGTATGACAGTTTTGGTCAACTTGTACAGCTTAGAGAGACAAAAAAAGAGTGATTCTTAAGAGTAACCCAAGGAAGATTCACCTCATTTATGTTGTCCAAACTCTTCTTAGAAGGATGTTTTCCTGATTCAAGTAAGGAGAATGACACTTAGAGAGTGCTTTGAGGTTCCTTTTATTATTAATGTAGCAAAAAAATAAGTCTGAGAAGTTTGCAGTGCTGAAGGGGCTGTTTGTTGAGAGATGGTCAGACATAGGATCTTAAAAGTATGAAGATCAGCTGAGAATATTAGTAATTTTTCCAAAAATAGTTTGAAATACGAAGGAGGGAAACCACATCTTTCATTTCTACTTCTGTGGATTCAAATGCAGTTTCCAGTTGTAAAACCCAAAAGAACACAGTAAATATGAATATGGTCATAACCAGCATAGGACCACAGACTATATGCTGACCTGCCAGTATATGGTCTCAGCATGAAACCTGTAAAGGATTCAGCTGCTGTTATTCCCTGATTCACCTCATTTTTGATTGTATGCTTATAGTAGCATTCTGAGTCTCTTCTTTCACAATCAGCCCTTTGTCCAGATCTGTTCAAAATATCTTCAAAATTAACAAAAGATAGCAACTTTTGCCTCCTCTGACCCAAATCAGAGGGTGAGTGGAGCAGAGAATAGAGGAAGTCACCTGAAAAAAGCACAGGCATAAAGTAGCCTCAGATGCCTCTCTCAGTGCATGGGAGCAAGATTGCTCTAGAATGTCTCACAATAGCCTTCGCACCAGTTTTGGGTCTCCTCCAACTTGAAGATAAATTAAGGGAGCTACTTCAGGAGCTCACTCTCTTCCGGGGATCCCAAAATGTTTCCCACTTCAGCAAGAGAAGGCACAACCTAAGGACAATGTGTGGTTTTCTGGGTCTCAGAAACCAGTTTGGAAAAGCTTTGTATGCTGGCTTATCTTTTAACTATAAATTTTCCATAAATTTCTGTTCTCCTGCACATTATGTTTATGTTTATGTTTACTACTCTGGGGTGTACGTTCGGTCTCTGTACGGGTGTTAGATGGTGAGTTGGACTAGATGATCCTTGAGGTTCCCTTCCAACTCATTCTGTGATTCTGTGATAACTTGTGTTGCAGTTTAGTTTCTGTTGGCTGAATTTTCCCACCCCACTAGGAGACTTTGAGAGTTGGTGCCTGGCCTCAGAGAGGGGCAAGGGGCAAGGACAGATCCTGTGGCAAGGACCCTGAGAAGAACTGGAGACAATAAAGGGAACCCAGAGTTCTGGTCTCTCTCTCGCCCTCTTCATGAACACAGGCTGTGAGGTCTCTGTGCTGCCCTGCCTGGCGCTCCCCCACGCTCCGCGATGCTGACCGTGCCAGTGCCCACTCTTATCCCTGCTGATCACTGCCACTGCGAGATCCTGTTCCACATTCATTGGAGCTAGTACCATTCTCAGGGAGGTCCAGACACAGCCACAGCCACAGACCTGCCGTCGGAGGCGGCACCGATTGTGGAAAGTCCCAACGCAGCTGCAAGACTGCTGCAGTTGCTATGTCTCACCTGGAGCAGCCCCAGACTTACAGCCACTGTCCCTGGTCTCCCTCACGTCCTGGAATACAGCTGCCATGGATCATGGCATCGACGGTGTCTCCTTGAGCCGCATTTCGCGGCCTCTTACCTGTCTCAGCGGCAAGCTAGGAAATTCCCACTGTGCGTGGTGTACCCCCACCCCACACAGCAGTTCTCTGTGGCCATCCGCGATCTTCGGGGATCACCTTCTGGCCGCGGCTGTAACTGCACCAAAGATAGTCAGGTTTTCACTTTTCCTAAAGGGAGAGTGAATTTGGGATGACATTTTTTCCTTTGTTATTGTCTTGTTCTGTTCTCCATTTTGAATAAAAATTGTTAGTTTTTTTACATTTTGCTTGAAAGCATCTTAGTTTCAAGCTCATGGCAACTTTGGAGAGAGGGGTTTCTCTTCCAGGAGGTTCCGCCCTCTGACATACATTGTCTTTAAACCAAGACACTTTCGTATTCTGGGACCTAGTTAGAAGAAATACTTAATGGCATTTTGCTTCAGCCCAGAATCCTCATAGGAGATGTTCTTATGAAGTATTCAACAATTAGGACCACAGTATTTAGCTTTCAATTGCTGATACTCCGAGTTTTCCCAGAGAGCCCAACCATGAAGCAGGTCATGGTTTTCTCTGTCTAGTTTGTGCCTCCTCCTGAGCAAAGCTGCACCTTTCTATCCCACCATCACCATCGCACCCACTGTCTGGTTTGAAGGGTCTTACATTTAGGTTCATTAGAGAAGAGTGACACCAGGCCAGTGTTGATTCACCATCCACCAGCCGTGTGAAGTATTTCCCAAGTGAATTAAGACTTGGTTTCATGGACAACCCAGCATGTGTGTAGGCTGTGATGGGCCCAATCAGTTAGCAGGAACCCCAGAGAGAATAGATCTTCGATGTTGCAAATGACAGGCTGCAAATGGAAGGATCAATCTTGGGCTAATATGGCTTGTTATAACAGCAGTCATCACTTTGATGAAATAGTAAAGCTTGCAATCTGGAAGACTTACAATGATAGCATAGTTTCCTGCCTGCCACTTTTAGGGAGGTGTGCCCAGACACCCCAGATAACGAGGGTATTAAAGGAAAGTTCAAACATCTTGCGCAAACCACATCCACTGCAAGGGCTTTCCTTCCTCCTCCTTGTATTCCTCTGGAATGTTTTGTAAAAATGCTACATTCACTCCTTCTTTCTCCTATATTTAGTACAACAGGTTTGTACTCTACTCAGAATTCAGAAGCAGCATCTCTTAAGCTCATAAGTCAAACACATCCCAGTGGAAATCTATCTCTAAGTGGCACAGAAATAATACCAAAACACAGCCAGGGGGTAAGTCAGAGAAAAAGATATTTGGACATATAGATAGATCTGCACTTCCTTGATAGGAATATTGTACCTGCTGGTTAGATAATAATACCTCTCCCATCAAATATTTCTCTCCTCTATCTGTCGTTCTTCAAAGTTTTTCATTTGTTTGAGACTCTCTTCCATCAGACTACCAATACTGTGAATTTCTTCCCAGACACTGCTTGTCATGCTTCTTTTTGAAGCTGCTGATGTGTCACAGCTCTAAATTTCTTTTTTTTTTTTTCTTTTGGGGGTGGAGGTTAATCAACAAATTTCAGATCTTTGCTATTAAAATCCATTAGACAGCAAATGAATCAAAGTAATCAGACAAAACTGTCACTTTGCAAGAAATCAGTGTCATAGTGTTTTAAAAGCAAAATCTATTTGCAATTACATTACAAGAAAGAACATATCTGGGCCACCTATTTCAGTGTTGGTAATGCAAAGCATTACCTTCCTGAGACATGCAGCAACAAACGCCAGCGATACAGCATGTGCAGAATACGAATACAGTGAGCCGCTGGGTTTTGCAGGTCCACTGGTCCACGCTGGAGCCACAAAGCCTGTGATTTGCAAAGATGGGAAACTCATGAATATGCAATTAAACCCTGCGAATTACCCTGTCCCCCCTCAGCTCTGGGGCGCTGTATATATATCTAGGTCATGTTACCAAGTACATCATCCAACCTTTTCTTAAAGACCTTTAGGGACGGTGACTCCACCACCTCCTTGGGCAGCCCATTCCACTGAGAGATCACCCCCTCTCTGAAAAAGTTCCTCCTAATGTCAAGTCTAAATCTCCCCTGATGCAGTTTAAGACCATGTCCTCTTGTTCTATCACTGGTAGCCAGAGAGAAGAGACCGACACCCAGCTGGCTACAACTCCCTTTCAGGTAGTTGTAGAGAGTGATATGGTCTCCTGTCAGCCTCATCTTCTCCAGACTGAACAACCCCAGCTCTCTCAGTTGCTCCTCATAGCGCATGTGTTCCAGCTCCTTCACCATCCTCATTGCCCTTCTCTGGACACATTCAAGGATCTCAACATCCCTCTTTAAACTGAGGAGCCCTGAACTGTACACAGTATTCAAGATACAGTCTAACCAGTGCCAAGTACAGGGAGAGAATAACTTCCCTTGCCCTACTAACAACACTATTCCTGATGCAGGCCAGGATGCCATTGGCTTTTGTGGCCACCTGGGCACACTGCTGCCTCATGTTAAGTTTTCTATCAGCCAGCACTCCCAGATCCCTTTCCACCTGATCATCCTGCAGCCACTCTGCCCCCAGCCTATAGCTCTGCATGAGGTTATTGTAATCAAACTGTAGGA
>WEKX01028910.1:0-10667 GCA_013390025.1 Pitta sordida
GGCCACTCCCCCACCTCTGCGTGCTTTGTTAGGTGCTACAAAACTAAAGTTTGTTAGAAAAATTCACATAGTAAATTGCAAGTAAATTGTAAGAATATTAGGGTGCTCAGCTAGGAGGGTGAGGGTATACTCTAAAGATCTCCTTTTTTTTTTTTTTAAGACTAGAATCTGTACTTTTTGAGTTTCATTAAAGATAGGTTTGCCAGAGCAGAAGTCACAAGGTGGTAAAACTAGCTTAATTCTCCTTACAACTCAGTAATGGACTTTTTAAGAGAGATCTTTTGTAGTTAATTTTCTGATTAACAACATAGCTAACACACAGGATATGGGTCACATCTCAATATGACTTTGAAAACACAAATGGCTGCAGCTCAATCTATAAGCACTGGCGATTGAAAATGCAATTTATTTCTTAAAAAAAAAAGAAAAAGGTTAATTAAATAGCTGAGACGGGACTGAGACATTCTGATCCGGTGCAGCTGAAACCCCAGTTAGATTTTAGCATCCCATCACTGATCCAGAAGCTGTATACCCTTGCTCACATAATGACCTCATCTCTCCTGCCAAGAAACCTCCATCTCCATCACTGTTCCTACTCCCTCACTCTGCCTCCAAATCTGGCAGTATGTTACCCAAATAAAGCAATTTAAGTAAAAGCAGCTCTTTCCTTTTTTTGTTGTAATAGAGGTTTCCTGTGTATTTTTAGTACTACTTGAGCTTCCTTCTGCTGGAGCTGGGAACTGCAAATGGTGAAGAAATTTTATTTACTTGAAATCACAAATCTTAGCAATGACCAATTTATTTCTGCATGTGCTTGAAGACTACTGGCTCTCTGAACCACAGGTCAGTACAGAATTGAGTGCAGCTGTCAGGAAACTCTCAGGAGCTTCCAAATTATTGCATGGAGGATTATGTGGTTTCAATTCTGTGCTGCCTGCAGCTGAGTTGGCAAAGTCCTCTCTAAAACTTAAACTTTGAAGCAAGACTATAAGCATTGTTTTTATGCCAGCTAAGGTAAGATTACCTTGTAAGTAAGAATGTGGCAGAGGGAGCAGTTCCTTAGGAAATTAGAACTCCACAGTCAAACAATTAGATAGCTTCAGAGATTAACAAACAACAATATCATGCAATACAGTAATCCCTCGAATATCATGGGGGCTCAGTTCCAGAAAGATGTTGCAATAAGCAAAAACTGGTATGTAGTGGTAAATAGGGTGAATACAGTAAATACAGTAAAAAGCCAGTAAAGCTGAGGGAAAAAACCCTGTGATGTATTGAAGCCTGTGAATAGTGAATCATGAAGTAGTGTGGGATTATTTGGTATAGGGCAGTGTGCACAGATAGGGACATATAATAGGCCCATGGTAGACATAGATAACAGGGAATTAGAGACGCTAAAAATTCATCTCTTCCATCTCAAACCAGAACTAACTACACCTTAGCTAATACTGATGGAAGGCGTTTACCCAGTTCTTTAAGAACTTAATTGGTGGATTCAAGTAACTGCCAAGAAATCCAGTAACAGAGAAAAGTATGTATTTGCACTGATATCTGTTCCACCTGTAGGTAAAAAGTAATTTACACACATTCTTTCTTTGAACTGATTAAATTAACATACCAGCCTGGGAAGATTAGTGTGAATATGTATTTTGGAGGAGACTATGCAGCGCAAATCACTACTGTATCCTGGCAGACACTCTTTCGGGGGAAAGAGGTGCAACAGACTAATTTCTCCCCCCTAATCAAATATGACTGATTTCTACTTTACAAGTCTCCCATGATGGAAAGATTTTGCAAATATAAAAGTCGCCTTTATATTTTTAAGTAGCATATATTGCCATGCATTTGCACTGAAGTTTTGAGAATTAGGACATTGAGACTTTTCCTAATCCTCTGTAGAGAATTTTTAGCAGCTTTTAATTTTTATGGATATTGTTATTGTTGTAACAATTCCTTCACAAATGCTTAGAAGAGGAGAGATTCTTCTTTTGAGAACACTCTGACAAATAGTTTGAGATTCAATAACATTTTTAATTAAGACTATGCGCACTAGGGCAGACTAAACAAACTCTAGAGTCAGAATGAAAATAAGCAGATTTTGCTAAAGTATCCTGGAAAATCTTAAAGGTTATAAATCATCACCAGTGTTTAAAGATTGTTCCACACGAAAATATTTTTGACAATAAATACAGCAAAGACGGAATTGCAATTATAAATCAAAATTCTGCAATCAGAGAGTAACATAGTCTGCTACTGAAAGAGCAAAGAATTTATTTGTGCACTATTTATGCTGATTAGAATATTTCTCACTTTGTTTACTGGGATGTTATAAAGACACTTACCTGAACAAGTAAAACTTAATATCAGTGATTCTTAAAAACATAGAAAATATCATATAATGATAATAAATAAAACCTAATGCCTTCTGAATCCAGTACCTTGTAACGCCTGAGATAAGCACCAGAAGCATACAGCTAGTAAGCGCAGATCAAACCAGAATGTTTATGATTTGAAAAAGTGAATAAAAGTGTTTAATTTCTATAGATTTCATTTAGCTATCGAAACGGCACCCTTGGTGTTGCCTATTTCTGTATAGATTAACTATTGGCATAAGAGGTTTATACATGTGAAATAGAATTTTCTTATTGTTATAAATGACAGCAGAACACGACATGTCAATATTTGCAAATCAAACCTGCTTTAAGCTGCTCAGCACAAATAAAGAGAAAAGTCTATATGGAAACCAATCTATTATCTAAATAGAAATCATCAACTGACCTCAATGTGATTTACTGTATCGGGCTGATTCTGTCATGTCAGCACTTTGGTTTCTATATGCTGCCAGGCCTAGGTTTTCTGATCTTCTTTCCAAGGTTTGAATTTGAAACCAGTCTTTCCTGAAATTTCTGAGTTGGCAATGATGAAGTTAGGAAGGAACGAGATTTGAGGTGCATACAAAGATCGACAGCTCTACTTGTTTTCACTTTTCTCATTATAAACAGTAAGTTAAGTTTAATAAGTGTAAGAGTTTGAGTTCTAATGACACCAGGATTGTTGTTCCTTATGCAGCAGAACAATTCACTTAGCAGCTTTTTGCCTCTTGTAAGGTCCTAAAGTTTGGGAGTGCAGATGTCTTCTCCCATACTCAGGGTATTCTTGCCTGACATGTAGCTTGTTCCAGGAGAAGAAAGAATCCAAGTTGTAGCCTTTTCAGCTTTGACTTTTAGACACTTGTCCTTGATTTTTTCAAGGGTTTATTAAAGTTTAAAGGAGAACATTTAGCATTTAAAAAATCATTGACTTATTGATAGATTGATACATTCATTAAAGGAGTGTGGTTCTTCCTGTGGCATCCAGAGGAAGCTTCAAGCTGTAGAAGTGTGCTGACAAGTGTGTTCTCACTGCTTATTTTAATCCTGTGTTTTGTTAGACTACTATTCCCTTAAAATATATAGAATGAATGCTTAGGGTAACACAATACATTCACCTTTTGATGCACCTGAATCCTCATCTTCACTATTCAGAGCAGCAGGTTGAAGAAACCAAATTTTCTCATCACAGAAGCTTTTCTAAGGCCTTTTGTGCAGTATAACAAAATGTTCCAGTTCTCATCAGTGTTATCTTGCAGCCAACTAATTAAAAAAATCTATGAAGGTTTCAGTCAATTCAAGCATTTAAATCAATTACAATGATTACTAACACATTGCAGTAAATGTATCTTTGTGAAATGTGATTTCTAGTATCTGTAATGAACAAGCAGGATGAAGGCACCCCCTTTGATGCCCAAAGGAGAGGAAAAAATCAAGCAAAATAGTCACATATATGGCAAATTAGTTAGTTCCGTTACATTTCTCTTATTCTGAAGTTTTTGACCAATTTATAATTCACTTGAGTTGTTTGCACTGAGGTCCAGCGCCTGAAAGCAACAAGGATATGTAAACACTTTTGAAGTTTAATTAAAATGGGATTTAATATGGTACTTTCAGTTTCCTCTTAAGAAGTGTGGGAAACCATACAAACAGATGAACATGAAAAAAAAGACGGTCAATTATTTTGGTAGTTGTTATAAAATATCTGATATTCAAGACCCACCTAAAAATAAATTCTGTCTTTATTGCTTTTCAAATGCTACCATCAACTTTGCATATATATTAAAATATATATGCTATGAAAGTATTGATCTAAGGGGGAAATCAATATATTTCAAATTAATGTTCTGAGACTGAAACATACAACCATATTCCTCCTTCAGACTTCAGTGAATATAGATGTCTGTTGAACTATAATAGTAAGTTATCTTTATAACCTTCCATTCACCCAAGAAAATACCTTAGGTTAGAACTAGAGCTGAAGTTATTTTGGAAAAGAGAAATTTAATACAATATAGTGCATAGTTAGATCACATTGGAAGAAGTAAGAACTCATCACAACAGTGTATTAAGGAAAGAATGCACAACCATTACCGAGGATTTTACCAAAGATCTTATGAGAAAAAAAGTTTCTTTAATTAATTCACCCAGTGAATAACTTGGAAAAAAAATCCCAAGTGACAAATGTTCAGAACTGAAAAGAACAAATTCATGAATGAGTTTGACATAATAGAACAATATAGACTAGAAAATCTGGAGGGAAAAAATCTGATGTTTCTTTGAAACACAATGAGATTTGTTTAGAGCATCTAAAATATATAATTGTTATGTTAGAGATATATGTGTAACTTACTTTAGAAATAATGCATTGCTTCTGTTTTATTTTACTATGTGGTATACTGTAGCTTCTTCGTACTCAAATTTTCTAATCATTGCTATTTACAGTAGGTAAATAGGTAAGACACAAGCCCTTTGAAACAGAAATTATATGTGTGTTTGGTTCTGTAATACATTTTTCAAATATAAGCCTGTTTTCTGTTGTATTTGGAGTTTTTAAAAGTACTGAACATCCCATAGGAATGGATAATAATTGATCAAAGATTTTCTGCTTAGGAATTAAAATATATGTACAAAAGGATCAGAGCAAATCCAAGTAAAATAATCTTTCTCTCAAAATTGTTTGCTGTTTAAATTATCCTTTTCTATTAAGCATCTTGTTTCAAGAGTCTATTTCAGTGTACTTTCTGCATGTGCCATGGTATGAAATGAACCAGGTGTGTGGAGAATGATTTTCTCAGAGAAGTCTTAGCTATGTGATACTGGATTCAGATGTTATTGCAAGAGAGTTTTATGTACATAAATATGCTATTGTTTTGGTCCTAAAATTGCAAACGGCTGCTGTCATACTCCTATAATAGTTATACCAACATATGGAGACCCTTTTGAAATGAGAAAGACTCTGAAAATATCCATTCATATTTTGCTATAGCCACACATGGTTATCTGTTCATTGCTCTACATGGAGCCCAAGGCCTTTGAAGTCAATAGCAGTGGTTAGTTAGGCCAGATATGATGTGTGAGTGGAAGTTACCTACAAAGGTACCTTTTATTTCTCTCTTTCATCTCCCAGAGTCTTAAAGGAGTCTAATATTCTGCTTTGTAGGGGAAGGAACTTCCTAACATTTGTAAGTGCTGGACTCTCAATGTACAGAAAAAGGACCTGAGCTTTTAGGTAAGTATTCTTCTTAGAAGTGATTTATAATCCTAAAATAAAGCATTTGTGTAAAGCCAGAGGTGTAATAAGAACAGTACAAAGAATTCCCAATGAAGACTGATGAAAAGAGGAAGATGAAAAGGAGGAGATGTCACCCTCTATGTCAGTGACTAGCTGGAGAGCATGAGGCTTCACCTGGAGTTGGATGCAGACCCAACTTTTAGTTTATGAGTCAGAATTAAAGGGAGGACAGGGACAGATGATATTGTAGTGGACGTCTCCTACAGGCCAACCAATCTACTCCAGGCCAACCAGATAAGAAGACAGAGGTTATGAGTCCATCTATAGACAGACAGGAGCAGCCTCACGTTCACAAGTCCTGGGCCTCCAGCGACCCCAATATCTCTTGGAGGAACAACATGGCATAAACAATAAACAAACTCTCCAGCCACTCATCCCCCAGTCTATAGCAATGCATGGGGTTATGTCCAAAGTGAAGAACCTGGCACTTAGGCTTGTTAAATCTCATATTATTGGAATCTACTCATCTCTCTAGCCTGTCAAGGTCCCTCTGAAGGGCCCTCCTACTCTGTGGCAGTTCAACATTTTCCCCAGCTTGGTATCATCTGCAAACTTGCTGATGATGGACTCAATTCTCTCGTCCATATCATCAATAAAGAAGTTGAGCAGTGCCGGGCCTAACACTGACCCCTGTGGGACTCCACTAGTGACTGGCTGCCAGCTGGATGTGGCACCATTCACCAACACTCTCTGAGCTCGTCCATCCAACCAGTTCCTAACCCAAGATAAAATGCTTCTATACAGGCTGTGGTCTATGAGTTTCTCCTGAAGCTTATTATGGGAAACCGTGTCAAAGGCTTTGCGAAGATCCAAGTATACAACATACACAGCCTTTTTGTCATCAACCAGCCACGAGATCATAAAAGCAGATCAGGTTGGTCAGGCAAGACCTACCTCTCCTAAATCCATGCTGACTAGTTCTAATGTCACGGTCATTTTGCAGTTGCTGCGTAATAGCACACAAGACTATCTGTTCCATGACTTTACCCGGGACTGAGGTCAGGCTGACAGGTCTGTAATTGCTCGGATCATCTTTCCTGCCCTTCTTGTGGATGGATGTCACATTAGCCAATTTCCAGTCTTGTGGTACATCACCAGTAAGCCAGGACTGTTGATAAATTATGGAGAGTGGCTTAGCTACTTCATCTTCTAGCTCTTTCATCACCCTCGGATGGATCCCATCTTGTCCCATGGACTTGTAGGATCCAATCCACTCATCAAGTCTCTAACTACCTCCTCCTGGATTACAAGGGAGTTATATTACACCCCTACTCTTTCCGTCAGCCCAGAAGTCCAGTTGTCCTGCTGGCAATCGGTCTTACTGTTAAAAACAGAGGCAAAGAAGGTATTAAGTATTTCTGCCTTTTCCTCATCTCTACTTACTATATTCCCCTCTGCATCCAATAAGGAGTGTAGGTTGTTGCAACCTCTCATTTTACTGTTATCCAAGTGGAAAGCGGTGACAAGTGGCACTCCTCAGGGGTTGGCGTAGGGACTGAAACTGTTTAACAACTACCTGAGGGGAGGTTGCAGTCAGGCGTGTGTGGGTCTCTTCTCCAAGGTTGACGACACCAGAATAAGAGGACATAGCCTTAAACTACACCAGGGGAGGTTTAGACTGGATGTCAGGAAGAGGTTTTTCACAGAGAGAGTGATCCCTCATTGGAATGGTCTGCCCAGGGAGGTGGTGGAGTTGCCATCCCTGGAGGTGTTTAAGAGAAGACTTGATTAGGTGCCCAGTGACATGGTCTAGATTTTGGGAGGATTGGATGGATGGAGCGTGGTGCCCGTGGTTCCATGCTTGTGGGCCTGATCCCTGTGTGGGTGTTCACTTGGGAATTGGACTAGATGATCCTGTGGGTCCCTTCCAACTCAGAATAACCTGTGAACATCTTTGTCAGTGACGTGGACAATCATACTGAGTGTGCCCTCAGCAAGTTTGCCAATGACACTAAGTTATGTAGCTACGCAGAGGCACTGGAACAAGTTTTCCAGAGATGCTGTGGATGCCCTATTCCTTGAAGTGTTCAGCCTCAGACTGGATGGGGCTCTGAGCAACCTGTTCTAGTTAAAGGTGTCCAAAGCAGTGGAGTTGGAACAATAAAATCCTTAAGGTTTCTTCAAAACCAAACATTCTGTGATTCTATGAATTAATTCAAAGAAGGAAAGCAATATTATTATTGAGGCTTCTATTGGCTCATGGATCAGCTTTAGTCTAATCATGCCTAGACTTCTAATGCTTGGATTTCTTGCTCTGAAACAGACTGTGCTCATAATCCTTCTGAGTAACTATAAAACTCAGCTGTTAGTCTGGAACTAAAAGATAAGGACCTTCCATTTTTCTCAGCATTTTGACAAAACACTGATGTAGTTTTGTGCTGACCATTTGGCATTTCTGATATGCAGCTTAAGGTGTCTCTTTCTCAGACTTTTGTGCAGTGCTACAAATACCAATAGCTAAAGCATGCTGGCTTACAGACACTGAGGAAATTTAGGGGATTCATTTTTAATACTAAGAGAAGAATGCAGCTTCATTTCTGACATGAAAGAATTCGGAGTCTCTCCAATGACAAATTGTCAATCGCCAATCTGTTGGAGTTTTCTTTTATATTGTAATTGCATCCAAGGACCGTAATCTGACCTGCAGTCTCACTGTGTTAAGAACAATGTCAACAGGCAAGAAGAAATGGCCTGGGAATATTTATTTTAGTCTAAGTTATAACAAAGCTCTGTACTGTGGCTTACACAGTGGGTGCAGTTTAGGTAGAGTTTTCTGTATATGCAGACTTCTTATATGAATACTGTGGGCTGTAACCACACCATTGAGTCTTTTACACTAAAGAAAATCACTTAAATACAGCAGGTTTTTCTCTGGACAACTGGAGCGCCTTCTCACTCTGGGTATTTAAGATATAGAAGAGCCTTATTTAGATCTTAAGAGTTGAAACTTGTGATGATTCAAAATCAGGTGAACTGACTCTGAGTGCATGTTTCTGGTGTATTTTATTTGAAAGTAAGACACATTCATATGTCTTAATAAACGTTCCATCTTTACATTAAAGTAGAATTCCCTGTCCACATGGGGTTGATATATCACAGCTGGTGCACTGTGAATCCACAGTGCTGAGGTCAAGTATTTATTATTGCCTAATAAAGTAAATCCTCACGGAAAAAAAGAACATGAAGGAAAGAAAAAATTATTAGTTTTACTGTCTGCATGAACAGGAAAGCATGGTAAGAGAGCAAGATTCTGTTCAAAATAAACACATCCAATTCAACTTCTAGATGTTTAGATACAAAACAGGGAGCTAAACTCCCACTTTGGTAAATGGAGATCCATCCAGTAGAAGAGTACCTCTGCTAGCATCAAAGCAAATGGTTGATCAGCTGAATCTCTTCCTAGACCGACCAAATCCTCACTGACTGCCACAGTAATTTATACACACAACATGTAATCGTTTAAGTTCAGATGCTATAGCCCTGAACTGGATCCCACCTGGAGCATCATCACGTTACAGATAAAATATTCAGACATAATCTGTAAATCAGGCTTACCATTCTAGTAAAAAAGAAAATAGAGTCAGTGCAGTCTTTATCAAGATTTGAACTTTTTTCCCCTTTCTTCCTGTGCTGTTAGAAGTGCAGAATTTAACTTCCTCTTTGCTGCAAGAACCACATCTACCTCATTTTCCAATTATTTTATAGGGACATATTTCTGTAATTATAATCACGGAATATGCTGAGTTGGAAAGGATCCACAAGAATCATTCTGTCCAATCCTTAGCCCTGCACAGGACTACTCCAAAGAGTCACACCACGTGTCTGCAAGTATCACCCAAACGCTTCTTGAACCCTGCCAGTCTTGGTGCTGTGTTCACTTCCCTGGGAAACCTGTTCCAGTACCCAACCACTCTCTGGGTGAAGAACCTTTTTCCGATATCCAACCTAAACCTTCCCTGACACAACTACAGGCCATTTTCTCAGGTCCTGTCACTGGTCACCACAGTGCCTGCCCCTCATCTTCCTCTCATGAGGAAAATTGTAGACTGCAATGAGGTCTCCTCTCAGTCTCCTCTTCTCCAGGCTGAACAGACCAAGTGACCTCGGCCATTCCTTGAGGCTTCCCCTCAAGGCCCTTCACCATCTTCATTGCCCTCCTTTGGACACTCTCTAATAGCTTAATACCTTTCCTACATTGTAGTGCACATAACTGCCACAATATTCAAGGTGAGGCTGCATCAGTGCAGAGCAGAGTGGAACAATCACCTCCTTTGACCAGCTAGTGATGCTTTGCCTGATGACCCGCAGTACATGGTTGGCCCTCCTGGCTGCCAGGGCACTGCTGACCCACATTCAACTTGCTGTCAGTCAGGATCCCCAGGATCCTTTACAAGGCATTGCTTTCCTGCATCTCATTCTTCACTCTGTACATATACCAGTAGATGCACAAAAACTGAGAAACTGATAATTCTTCTTTCCATCACGAGTGAACCTTAAAAGAGTAACTTTCCTGCTATTAGAAGCATTGAGTAAAACAGAAGCAGCTGCTCAGTCCCTGGAGACAAAGAAGACACAAGTCCTTTCATATTATTTCCATGTATTCATGACATGAATTAAAAATGCTTTGTGAATGTGAGAAAAATTTTCCGAATGGAGGTACACTGAATCGCCTCTCTATTGCAACCTCTGCATTACGACCCCGCACATTTGCGATGTGAATTTATTGCAGTTTTGATTCCACCATTTGCGAATTTTTGCGTCTCAGGCATGCGCAGTTCCTCTGCTCCACCGAGGGGTGGTGCCAGAGCTACCGGTGGGGCGGCGCTAGCCCGGACCCATGGGGAGGGCCATGAGTCACACTGTCTCCTGTTACTCTAAGTGCAGCTGGGGAACTGACCTCCCCCTGGGTGCGTGTTACTGTTTCCATGGCTACAGGCGGGGAAGGGCAGTGCCCCAGGAAAGTGGGGCTGGGCTGACCACAGTGGCCAGCGGGACATGCTCAC
>WEKX01028910.1:19965-46780 GCA_013390025.1 Pitta sordida
GGACTAGGGAAGTTATCCTACCCCTGTACTCAGCGCTGTTTGGACCACATCTTGAGTACTGTGTCCAGTTCTGGGCTCCTCAGTTTAAGAATGATGCTGAGCTGCTTGAGAGGGTCCAGAGAAGAGTGACAAGGATGGTGAAAGGACTGGAGGACAAGTCGTATGGGGAGCGACTACAGGAATTGGGGTTGTTCAACCTGGAGAAGACGAGGCTCAGAGGTGACCTGATTGCTGTTTCCAGCTACCTGAGGGAAGGTTGCTGCCAGATGGGTGAGGATCTCTTCTCTCAGGCTGACGACACCAGAACAAGAGGACATGGCCTTAAGCTACGCCAGGGGAAATTTACACTGAATGTTAGGAAGCATTTTTTCACGGAGAGAGTGATCGCTCATTGTAATGGTCTGCCCAGGGAGGTGGTGGAGTTGCCATCCCTGGAGGTGTTTAAGAGAAGACTCGATGAGGAGCTTAGTGACATGGTCTAGCTGGGGGGTGTAGGGCTGGATGAACCTGTGCGTCCCTTCCGGCTCGGAGTGGCCTGTTAGACTGTGAGGGAACTAGGTTTGTGTTTACCACTGGGATGTGCATTCGGTCACTGTACGGGTGTTAGATGGTGAGTTGGACTAGATGATCCTTGTGGGTCCCTTCCAACTCATAATATTCTGTGAATTCTGCAAATCATGCTGGCCAAGCTAGTCATATTTACATCAAAGCACACAGCAGCTCTCATATAAGGAAGAGCTATCCAGCACTCAGACCAGCTGCAGGTTTTGTGCGCAGAAAGGTAAGGGCTCAAGTGGGGAGGTGAACAAAAACATAATTTTGTGTTCTTTCCTAGAAACTGACTGCAGCAAGAATGAGGAGAGCAGCTAAAAGTAATGGCGGTGGCAGAAAATACTGTAATCTGAATTAAGCCTCAAGACTCTTATCAAGGAGGTGTGAAATGTAGCAGTTCACAGGTCTCTTTTTGCCCTGACTAAGAGCAACAAAGATTTAGGACTTAATAATTTGGTTTTATTTAAAGTGTAAGTGAGAAATCTCTTCATGGCACAACATGGGCAGACCTCCCAGTGCCTCTCCCAAGGAGAGATGTGCTTTGAGATAGCTGACCTTACACAGATGAAGGAGAGTGCTTTGGGTTATCCATTTAATTGAGTGATGCTGATTATTGTTTGCCTAGGCGTATGATATAGCACATTGAGTAGAAAGGAACATGGCAGAAAACAGGATGAGTTCAGATGTTACTAAAACATAATTTTTTTATGCTTACACCTGGCATGGTCATGTCCCCTCATCAGAGACCAAAATCAGTGTAACCTTGAACTTCAGAGGACAAAAGAGAAGCGATAAAATCAATACAGAGTACCAGAACTGTGTACACCGAAGAGACCTTTTTGATCATTTGGTCCCAGCCCTTATCAAAGAAAGGCCAACTTCAAAATTTTCCCAGGTTATCCAGATAGAAACTTCATAGCTTCACTGACAAACCAGTTTAAGTTCTTAGTGGGAACCCTAGCTGTCAATTTTCTTTTCTTTCATCTAACTGCAACCTGTACATGCTGTCTATTGTCTTTTTGTTGGACACCTCAGATTGTACCTAAGGTATAGATTTCAAAATTGACTAAGACTGATGAGCTTCATTGTAAAACATTTAGAGAACTTACTGAAACAATCTCAAACAAAAAACACCAACAATTTGCAGAGTTCATGGAGAATAGATATAGCCCAAAAGACTAGAGATGACCAAACATGTTGCAAACTTTAAGGCAAGAATAAAGAAAGTGATGAGGAGTTAGTCACTAGCAAGGATGGAGTATCTAGAAGGAAATATAGTAACAAATACTCAATCCATAATTTATAGACACCTGGATAATGACAAGGAGATATAAACCATCCAGCTTAGAATTTGTGATTTTGATTTAAGAACTCCGTAAGGGGAAAAAAAGGAGGAGTAGTATGCATAATATCTTCACTTCAGGAAAGCTTGACACTTTTGTATGATATTTCTGAAAACAAGTTAGGAGAAAAACCTGTCAGACAGAAATTTTGATGAATGAGTGTAAATCTAAAGTATTCGGAAACCACTAAAAGTATTTATAAATGGTTTGTTGTGAAAATGGAACATGTCCCAGTGGAATTTTGAAGAGGTCTCTCTTGAAATGGTTACAGTACAGTGTTTCTGTTAAGAATTTTTATAGCAGAATATACCTATGATGTTTGCAACAGGCACTGAACAGGGACGAGATGAAAGGATAAGGAAATCTACCATAGCCCAGAGTTTCCAGGTACCATTACACTGAAGCCACAAGAAGGTGATCAAAAATATACCTACAAATACTTCATGGAAATAGTTTTTGCTTGACTCTTGTCAGATGAAAATCAATATTGCTTGCACTATTTCTCCCCCTGTGCATTGCTCCTCCCAGGATGGGTAGTACTGCAATGGCAATGCCTGGTTATTGCTACTTTGGTTCTTAGGAATTTGCAAGGCAGGTGATGGGTCTCATGGTAAAACAGAGAGATAGACTCAATGGAAAAAACAGAAATGCCCAGAGCCAGCCAGTGTAATCGGATATATTTATTATTTTGTCTTCACCTTACCATCTGGAAATAAAAAAGGAAACCCAGACAGAAGGCCTTCCAGTTTGTCCTCTACACACCTTTAACTGAGAGAAAGCATGGCTCTGAAGAAAGGGAACTGGAGTAAAAAACTGTTTTGTAAAACACAAGAGATGGATTTCGATTGATTTAGGTCTATTAGAACATGTTGTGTACTTGGATCTTATCAAACCCTTTGACATGGTTTTCCATAATAAGCTTCAGGAGAAACTCACAGAACATGGACGAGATAGAAGCATTTTATGTTGGGTTAGGAATGGTTGGATGGACGAGCTCAGAGGGTNGGAGACTCATAGGTGACCTGACTGCTGTTTACAACTACCGGAGGGGAGGTTGTAGTCAGGTGGGTGTGTGTCTCTTCTCCCGGGCTGATGACACCAGAACAAGAGGACATAGCCTTAAACTACACCAGGGGAAGTTTAGATTGGATGTCAGGAAGAGTTTTTTTCACAGAGAGAGTGATCGCTTATTGTAATGGTCTGCCCAGGGAGGTGGTGGAGTTGCCTGGTGTTTAAGAGAAGACTCGATGAGGTGCTCAGTGACATGGTCTGCATGTTGGGAGGCTTGGATGGATGGATGGATGGAGCGTGGTGCCCATGGTTCCACGCTTGTGAGCTTGATCTCTGTGTGGGTGTTCACTTGGGAGTTGGACTAGATGATCCTGTGGGTCCCTTCCAACTCAGAAGAACCTGTGAACCTGTGAACATCTATGTTGCTGTCTCTACAACCACCATCATATTACCTGCTACAAAAGGATAAAGGATTAGATCAAGACTGTGTATTTTTACATATTTGCAGATAAAAGAGAAAAGTAGGTACAAGTAGATGTAAGTATGTAACTGGAGTTTGGTTTTGTTAGGGGTTTTGTTGGTTTTTGTAGGAAAAGAGGAGTGCAAATGGCAGATAAACTACAGAAAAGAAAAGAGGACAAAAGAAGGAAAGGGAAAAAAAAAGAAGAGATCAATTTTCAGCTGAACAAACCATTTATTTAATTTTAAACACATTTGCAATAAACAACAACCAAACAGAGGTCTGGAAAGTTGTCTGTAGCCCCATTTTCTTCCCCCAAACATAGGCAAGGTTCTTGGGACTAAGGAACATACCCCATTTAGAAGGCAGAGGTTTAACCTCTGTTTATTGAGACAGACTGCACTGCAATTAGAGGTCAGTTCCCACCACTGTTCATGAGGACACGAAACATGTCTCTCTCTTTTTTTTTTTTTTCATTTGGTCACTGTTTCATTTAATAAAAGAGAAGGTGTCAACACCTCCTCCCAGTCCTTAACACCCAGCAGATAACAATGCTCTCTTAACCAGCTACATGCATTTCCAAGCATGAAAAGTATCTGAAAAGGGTCATATAAAAGAAAATGAGTAGTAGTTAATACCTCTTGAGACCCTGGTTTTGGTTCAGGGATTTCATAAGTGAAAAAACTCAGATTTTTCATAAGGGAAAAGCCTTAAAAGTAAAATCAGAAGGCTTGAATAATTTTAATTTATGGTTTCACCTTAATGTGTTTGCTAAACTCAGGATACATTTGAAAATTATTTTAACATTTGCAAAATTAAGGAATGAGAACAAAATATTCCCCAATACATCATGAAGCTTCACCTTCTCTTCGGCACTGTAAGACAAGCATGGGTGTGTGTGCACTGCTGTGGTTTGTCAATGCCTATGATAAAAAACAAAATATAGTTGGCCCTCTTACACTTCGCGCCCTCCATATTGTGGCTTCACATCTTAGAGGCATCACTTTTTAGCGATGAAGGAGGCCCCTTTTTGCAACTGCTCATGTGTGACCTGCCACCACAGTGGTGGCAGTGGAGCCGTTCCCCCAGAGTTGTTTCTGTGCAGTTATGAAAGATTTACACACTCCCAGGGGTCTGAGATTTTCTTGAGTGACTCTCCAAGACATACTCTTTTACCCTGAGTATGGAGAGACCAGGTCTACCCACCACGAGAGACACCGGGACAGCGGCACAGGCAGCTCCCTGCACCTGTGTCCAGGACAAGCCAAAAAGGGTTTTTCCCAGTGTGGGGTGGCTGCGGGTGCCGGGAAGGGCCAACACAAACACTGATACACAGCAACGCAGTGCTGAAACAGCGCCGTGGGGCTGTCTGAGGGTGTGGGGCAAATTTGCATTTTAATGAGCTGCCATTCAGCTCAGAAGTATGGCTTCACGGAACCTGATTAAGACCGCGGGTCCATGATATAGGAGACCCGACTGTATAATACTGTTCCTTAGGAATTCATAGAAAACAATTATTTGAGACTGACTGGTGTGAAATAAAAATGTTTTTCAGCACACTTTCACTTATATTGGCACTGCTGAGATGTTTACATAGACAGCATTTTTTCTTTATAGGAGGTCTCAATTATGCACCACCTATTGGTATATATAATTTTTTTCCATCCTGAAACTCTGACACAGATAATCACCTGGAAAGCTGAAAAATAATTTCAAATGCAAGATGATTTGTTTAAAGATAAAGAAATTTTTAAGTTTTGCCTCTAGTCAAGAAACTGCAATCTTGAATAGAATTATTTTTCCCTGAGATCGCATTTGCAGATATGAGCTACATGGAGCCACTTTTAAAACTCTTATTTTGAATATGGATGAGTGAGGACCATTAATGCAACATGTATCTGAAGGTCATTTAATTTTTTTCAGTATTAACCCATAACTCCAGGGAACTTACACTGTATTTTAAATTAATGTGAAATATTCTAGAGTTCTATTTAGAGGAGATATAGCACTGGCCATAGAGGTTGTATGGTATTACATTTCAGAAACCATTTTCTGTTACAGCACAGGAAAATGGCAGGAAGAAATACTATCTGAGTAGCTATAAGTATGTAAATATGGATGGAAATGATACCGCTTAAAACTAAAACACTCCATCTGAATATTTTTTTACTAACAAGATTCTACTATTGCTAAACTAGTGAGTTCACTTGATTTGTATAAATCATGGTTCCTTGAAAGTTTGGGCTAATTTTCCTTAATGTATCAACACTATATCTAAAAAAAAATCTCTAATGAGCCATGCTGCACCTTCTGGTCTTCTGGTTTTTGAGTTCTGTTTGGATAGCTAAATGTGAGCAGCAGTTATGCACTGCAGTGCATCTTTTCTGGCTGAAAAAAAAATCTTAGAAAGAACTACATTACTCTCTGTTTCAAAATTAACAAAACCAAAAGGAAACAGCTCTATAAACCCTTCAGAGATGCATTCATCTACTTGGGGCAAGGATAATCATGGAAAATTTAAGACCAAAGCTATTTTGCAGAATCACTGTAAAATGAAACAAAAGAATGATGTGAATGAACTAGTTAATTGAACCCAGATATTTCCTGCTTCCTCTCACTATATATATTAATTGAAAATTAATGTTTTCTCTGATGTATTCTTAATTTCGGATTTTTAACAACTTGCATTGTTTTGCAAAGGCAGATGTTGTATGATATACTCTGAATTATTAAGAATCACAAAGACAGGTAAGATTAGATTTCTGCCTCCATTGAACTTTATAAAAGTGCTGGGTAGTAGCAGTGAAGACAAGAATCATGGAAGAGCTTTCTTGAGTATTTTAGATAACTGTAACAGAAACATTAAGATTGGCATGAGCAAAGACTCTATAGGTAGGTCTGAATACAGGAACATCCTAAGAAACAGAGGGACCATAAGAGCGATGCATGTTGATGGCACCCAGATGAACAGGTCATGGATATCTCAGCATAGCACAGCTCTTTGCAATTTCTCAGGACAACTAGAAATCCATGGATAGCTTAGATTCAAACTAAAATACTCAAACTGTAAGGGTTCCAATCAAAGTGGGAATACGAAAAACAGGATCGACCTCTAGGCTGCCCAAAGAAAGAGAGAAAGGATGGTGGGGAAAACTTGTGGACCCACGAAGTTGACATGGGATGGGATGGGGAGGCAAAAATCATCATCAGCTCCTAAAGGACGCAAAGAACATTTCAAAGTTTGTCCACCCATCCCAACACAGGCAGCATGGTGAGGTCTTCGAGTTGGTGTCCGCTTGAAGACACTTGTCCTGTTGCTTATGAGAAGTTGAGCAGGAAAATGTGAGTGAAGACTGATTTTAAAATAGAATGGCATTTTCCTCCTATAAGGATTCACATGGAACTTACAGCAATGGCATAGTAGCATTATTTTCTACAGCACAGACAATATGAGTGTCCAGGTCCACAGAGCAGTAAGAGGAACTCCCTCATGATAAAAACAGCACTGAACACTGTCACCAAAGTGCTCAATTTTATGGGGTAAAGAAATGGTAAAGATAACATATGGTTGCCTGAGGAATTATCTCCCTGATAACGATATACAGTTTTAAAATATTGTGCTCTCCTAGGGAAAAAAATGCATATTCAGTGTCCAGCTATGCATATCCCAGTTGATATTTTTATGGACTTGGCTGGGAGAAGAGGAAATGAAGAGTGCTCTTCTCCATCACTTCTAGGATTTAAGGTCCCTAGAGCATTATTGCACTGTATAAGAGCAGAAGAAATGCCCACAGTCTTGTCACATTTGCCTTGCTTTTTCTTTGCACTAAAAAAAACCTTGTATAAATTGATTAACTTACTTCTGAGTGTTAAAGAAATAACTGCCTCTGTTTAGTGCATTTATTTGACGGACATCATTATGGTATTCAGGCTGATTCATCAGAAACATTTTTCTTGTGCTACTTTTTTATGAAGTTAACCACAAAATTTTGTATCAATAAATAAAATATCCTTTACTTGGCACTCGTTTGACACTTAATTCAAGCAGGGAAGTACCTAGTGCAGTAGCAGCAAAGACCTCCGAGTGTGGCTGTTTGACCCTGGCTGGATGCCAGAGATTCACCCACAGCCACTGTCTCACTTCATTCCCTGCCCTCCCCCCTCATACAAACAGGGGAGAGAGGAAAAGGGAAAAGAAATCCTGAAGGGTTTTGCTACAGCAGGAATGAGGACTATTAGAAATCTTTTACTGTCACAGGCAAAACAAAACTCCAAAGTGGGGATGTAAAGAATTTATTTCTAACAAGATCAGAGCTTAAAGCGAGAAGTATCATCTTAAGGGCAACCTTCTTCCTCACCCCTCCGTCTCTTACAACAGATACCACATCCCCCCTTTCCTCCAGGAGGCGGGGGGGACAGGAGTAGGGGAAAACCAGGCAGTTGGTGTTTCTCTGCTACTGCTCAGGGGAGGAGGCCATTTCCCTGCATTTCATGGTGTCCTGGTTTAAGTATTTTTTTTTTTACCTTCTGGAGGCAGGGAGGGCTCACTAGCAGAGGTAACACCTGAAAGCTGCTGCCTGGGCCTCCACCGCTGCCAAGGTCAGAAGCAGATAGAGGTGCCTCTGTGATAACATATTTAAGAAAGGAGAAAAAAAAAGTAGAAAACAGCAAAGATGGCCGGCGAGGAGCTGGGAGATGTTGAGCAGCCATGAAGGCACCCAGGCCAGGGCAGCCAGAAGAGGGAGAAGTGTTCCAGGCATCCAGCTGCTGCTTGTAGAAGGGACCATAGTGAAGCAGATTGTCTTCCTGCAAACCTATGGAATAGAGAGGGAGAGACCAGAGATGCAGAACCCCACTTGGGCCACGCTGGAGATGGAGGATCATGCTGGAAAAGCTACAGATAATCTTTGAGTCCACACACACTTGGAGCAGAGCTCAGCAGAGATCCTGAAACAAATGTTGATGCCCGTGGAAGAGTCCATGCTTTGTGAGAGAATTGTACTATGGTAGGATTTGATTTATGTACTTTGGGATGGGCTCACGAATGAGGCAATGCAGGCAGTGCTTAAAAGACTGTGTCCTGTG
The DNA here is from genome assembly GCA_013390025.1 of Pitta sordida. Classification (NCBI taxonomy): domain Eukaryota; kingdom Metazoa; phylum Chordata; class Aves; order Passeriformes; family Pittidae; genus Pitta; species Pitta sordida. The sequence goes on from WEKX01028910.1 coordinate 28,417, forward strand.
CTCTGACTCTTGGGCAATAGAGAATGGGAGACCTGTCGCCCCCGGGTCCGGACTCACGTTTGGAAAGGATCATGAAAGATTTTTTTTCTCCTGTGAGAGAGAGAGAGGACTTTATGAAAAGGCAGAGAGATAGTTTCCTACCCTAAAACTGGTCAGAAATACCAACCACCTGGCTTTCTGCTACCCCTGTTCCCCCTTTTGTCTCCTGGAGGAAAAAAGGGAATATGATATCTCTTGTCAGAAGAAGGAGGGGTGGGGGAAGAAGGTTGCCTTTAATACGATGCTTCGCAGATTAAGCTCTGATCTTGTTAGAAATAAATAAATCCTTTATATTCCCCACTTGGTGCTTGACTTGTTTTGCCTGTGATGGACCTTTTTCATGTTTTCCCTTTTTTTTTCTCCCTCCTCCTCTTTAAAGGTGGGAAAGGGGGGAGAAAATGAAGTGAAGGAGAGGTTGTGGGTGAATCCTTGGCACCCAGCCAGGGTCAAACCACGACACATGGGGTCCCTCCCACGGAAGAAAGTCTTTCATTACCCTCTCCAGCATGAATCCAATCCCAGGGGCAGCAGCTCTTCCAGACACTGCAGGGTGCAGTCCTTGAGCAGTGGCTGCTCCAGCGTGGGTCCCATCCCAAAGCACACAGGTCCTACCAGATAGAGTTCTGCTGCAGCATGGACTCTTCTCTCCATGGGCCATGTGTCTCTCCCGGGACTCTGCTCCAATGTGGGGCTCCAAGTATCTGCAGCCTCCCTCCAGCATCCTCCTGCTCCAGCATGGGTTTCCCTCTCCACGGGCTACAGGTGGACTTCTGCATCCCTGTGCTCTTTCCATGGGCTGCAGGGGGACAGCCTGCTTCACCATGGTCATCACCACAGGCTGCAGGGAGATGCCTGGAACACCTCCTCCCTCTTCTTCAGCCCTGGCCTTGGTGCCTGCATTTGCTGTTACAACTCATGGCTCATCTCTGGTAGCCATGTCTTCTTCCTCCTGTTCTAACTTTTTTTTTCTTCTTCTTAAATATGTTATCACAGAGGTGTCTCTATCTCTCCTGATTGGCCTGGCCTTGGCCAGCGGTGGGTCCAGCCAGGAGCTGGCTGGCATTAACTCTGCCAGCTATGAGGGAGGCTTCTAGCAATTTCTCGAAGAAAAGCCTCCCCCATAGGCCCCCTGCTACCAAAAAACCAGCCACAGTAAAACCCAATACACCAAGTAAAATGATTTTTTGCCAGAGAGGTTTGGACCTATTCTAAGTCTGCTGTGCTTAAAAATAGTTTATCTTCCCATGCTTCCAGTGTGGTTGTAACAGCTCGAACAAGCAATGGTGCCATCACTGACTCTGGAGCGTGAGGTGAAACCCCCTGGTAGTGGACTTTCTCCTTCCACCCCACATAGCACATTCCCTCCAGCCAACCACGCCATCCACCCCCTTCCTCCACCTGAGAGGCCACTGCCTGCTGGGGCAATGTGGACTCTTACATAGCACTCTGTGAGGCAATTTAAAAGAAACTGGTTGTAAATGGGTTTAGCTGCAGTATGTGAAGGGGCCATTTCTGTTCAATCAAAACATTTTATTCCTTCAGCGGGGTTGAATTGAATGTGATAGGGAGTTCAGTTGATCTTCAGTTAATAAATGTATCCTACCAGTCCTACTAGTCATTGTTGTAGTGAAGAAATATACTTAGGTTGTTTTAGATTTCAAGGCACATGGTTTGCTTAAATTTGCCAGCACTTACTTCCTCAAGCCTGCTCTATATTCATTACGTGCTTACGTTTCCCCTACTTCACTGCATTATAGGGATGCTTGACATAAAATATACTTCCTTGCATTCCAGTATCTTCAAAACTCCTCAGGTATTTTCGCAGAAATAATTTTATTTTCTTCCAAGTGAAGTTTATTAAAATATCCATTGCTTCAGGCTGTAGTACATGGAAAGGAGTCATAACTCATATTTAACAACCTTTTCCCAGTCATACTACTGGTAGCTCAATAAATTTAAGCTCTCTTCTTGACTCTACTGATTTTTAGATGTGGTGTTTCCCTTTCTAACTGGGGTAATTTTTTTAATGGCAGTCAATGTTCTTACAAGACAGGTGATTAAGGATCATTTTTAGACAAGCATAGAATTCTTAGTGGCTGTTAGGTAGCTGCAACTGTTCTTCTGAAATAGACACTACTTTTCTATTAAATTTCCCAGCACTTTGTCTTAATTACTTCCAATTTGTCTATTCTAATTTCCCATTACTTACCAACACAGCAAACCAAGATGTGAGGTACTTGAAGACTACTGTGTTTCCATCCAAGGTTAATTAATCTATAACTTTGGATAGCACCTCCAAGGTACACTTCTTGCCTCTTCTGCAGTGAAAGAGCTGTGAACCAAGCATCACGTGCCTCACAGTTTTATACTCAGCTGATGTCCTGTTTCCCAAAACCCATGAGTAATCAGTCTGAGCTGAATGAACTCTTCCCTCCACCGCCTGCATAGCAACCCATGCACCATGTGGTTGTCACTCTATTTCCACTGGCCTTTTGCTGCTCAATAGCTTTGCGTCAGCTTCATGTTCTGCACTTCACCCCTTGGGCTGTGCTTCAGAGGGTGATCATTTTAGTCCATTAAGATGGAAGGATGAGATTACCCTTACAAAAATAAAATAATATTAAAGATTCTAATCTCTTAGAAGAAGAGCATACCAAACTAGGCAGATCTCAGCTGAAATTCTCTGTCTATTCTGAAACAGAAAAGCTAATTTACAGAGCAAGTAATTTCTCCGTCTCTAGCTACCTCCTGAAAGACTGTTTCAAATGGGACTAAAAGTGTGTAAATCAACATGAGAAAAATGCTCTGACTTCTGCAGTGAGGAAGCTAAACCAGACTAACTGTTGTTTCTTTTTTTTAAAATCTTGAGCCTATGAAAATTTTCTACACCCCTAGACGTTTTTTCAGAGTCCTTGATTACACTGCTGGTTATTATGAGCCCACTGACCTGCATGACTTTTGGCCAAAAATATTCATTTAAAAAAAAATGGGTAGGGATAATAACAATGAAGCAAAATTGCCAGTATCTTACATGACCAATGATTGTGGGGACCTGACAAAGGAAACTGAAGAATCTGCATAACTGGAAAGCCTAAGCAATGCTTTTCCCTTGGTGTATTTGAAAATACTTATCAGTATGATTTTGAGGACAGCATGAAAATAAGTAAGAAACAGAAGAGAAATGAGGGACAGAGTTTAAGCACCGAAAATTGCGTATTTGCTTCATTTCTCTTTTCCACTATTTTTATTGACTACAATTTTCATTAATGTGAGACAGCAGTTGCTAGGACACTTCTGGAAGACTGCTCAGGGGATCTTTTAATTTTTGCTTCTCAGGACAGAAAATTTAAGCAAATGAAATATGATTTGTGTGAGCATCTGGATGGAAATAATATTGTTTTCCCAGTACCTATGTGACTAGGTAACATTGCAAGATACAGAGAAAGGAAATCCGTAATGCAAGAAACTAAGCAACAGAAGCCAAAGAAAAAAAAAGAAGAAAATAAATAACCTCAAAATCTGATATTGTTTCATGCCTACATCAGTTTATTTAGCTTTGCCAATTACAACTTTGACCTGATTGTTAATTTTGCTGAACAATTTGAAATGTGTGTCATCTTTTTCCTGTAATTGTACATGCTGCCAGTGAATCAAGACACCATGTCAAGGCAAATCACTGCATTTGTATTAGGTATTTCACTTGCTTTAGTCCAAATAACTTTAGCATATACTGACATCTAATATTCAAATATGCAATATAAATATAATTTACAGTCTCTTGCATTTCTAATGCATAAGAAATTTTAAACAGAGTGCAACCATTTTAAATATTTATAAAAACTCATAGGAATACAAAGTTATTGGATATTATAATTTGTTTCATACATAAACATGACAGTAACAGGAATAAAAGTAAGAGAGTTCTACCTTGGCTTTATTATTAAAGGTTGTCTGAAAGAAGTTTCAATATTAAACAAAAATGAGTTTGTCAGAAAGGCACCTGAAACTTCACAGAAGGCATTAAAGGAGGGAGAGTGGGCTTTGGTCTCCTCTTTAGAGAGCAGTAATTTGGGACATGAAGTTGCACTCCAAGGGCTGCTCATTCTCTAAAGCAAGGCAACTGAAGTGAACCTGCTTTTTTCATGCACCTGTCATGGTTTCACCCAGCCAACAACAAGCCCCTTGGGAGAGAATTTGAAGGGCAAAAGCCAGAAAACTCATGGTTTAAGATAAAGTTTAATAGGAAAGGCAAAAGACACACACACAAGCAAAGCAAAACAATGAATTAATTCACTACTTTCCACAGGCAGGCAGGTGTGTTCAGCCATCTCCAGGAGTGCAGGGACCCATTACTTCTAACAGTGACTTGGGAAGACAAATGCCATCACTCCAGTTGTCCCTTCTCGCCCTTCCCCCTTCTCTCCCTACCTTTATATACAGAGCATGATATTATATAGTATGGAATATCCTTTTGGTCAGTTTGTGTCACTTGCCCTGGCTGTGTCTCCTCTCAACCTCCCATGCACCCCCAGCCCCCTCACCAGCATGGCAGTACAAAAAGCAGAAAAGTCCTTGTGCCCGTGTAAGCTCTGCCCAGTAATAACAAAATCATTGCTATATTATCAACCCTGTATTCAGCACAAGTCCAAAACATAGCCCCATAATAGCCGCTGTAAAGAAAATTAACTCTACCTCTACAAAAACCAGCCCAGCTCTACAAAACAAATCCCTCCTGGCACTGTGATAGGGATTTTCATGGATAGAGGGAATCAGAATGATGTGTGGACTGCCACAGCTATCCTCCTTGTCTCTGACTAATTTCCCTTTGAGATTTGCCAAGTATCCTTAAAATGGTCAGCCTTCAGGCCGATCTAATATATACTGGACAGTTTAAAAGATCTGTGCTATATGCAGTTTCTAGTTGTAATCACAGCCCTGCAGTGGTTATAATTCCGTGGTTGTTTTTCCTGACTTGAGCCATTTAGATATGGAAAGAAGTTCTCACTTCCTTTAAATCTTTTGGAAGAACTAAGTGGCAAGCCCCCTGGATCCATTATTTAAGAGATTAGAGGTAACTTGGAGCAATAAGGGGTGAAAAGACATGTTCATGTAGCCCAACAGAAATGGGAAGAGGAACCGGCTCTGTCTGGGTCTCTTTTCCAGCATCTAAAGAACAGGCTAACAGGTAAGACACTCATGAATCCCAACAAACATCTGATAATTTGTCCAATTCTTATGCTCAGTATAATGATTTGTGATTTCAGGAACTAGTGAAAAACAACAAAAAATTAAAAAAAAAAAGGCTTTGCACTTGTACACTTACTTAAAAATAATAACAGCAGAGTGACTGTACTGAGTCAGACCAATCATACACGTAATCCAGAACTCAAGAATGAACCCCACTTTAACTAAATAAGACCAGAGTATGAATAAAATTGTATACATACTAGTTCTTTACATACCAAAGTTCCACAATGAAATTTAGTAAGATGGGTGACTACAGAATATCCACTATTCTGTTCTGCATATCACCTCAAAGTACAAGGTAGCTAATGTGCAAGTGCAGTGAGGCCACAGCCAAGAACCCCAGATCATGGAGATGGATTGAAACAGGCATAAGAAATAGGCTGCTAACCAGGGGTAAAAAACCCAACAAACCAACAAACAGAAAAGGCCATAACAAATGCAGAGCATAATTGGAACCTCTTAAGACCAGTGTTCCTATCATTATTATAATACTAGAACATGAGTTCCCCAGTGTTACTGCCAAAATGAACAGAAAAAAAAGAAGAAAAATGTGAAGTCTGTTTTTACCTCCATGACAAAATTATCAATTGTTTTCTTCAGGAGTTAAATTACCTGATACAGTTAAATATAATATAAGAGTACACAGGATATTGTATTACCCAGGAATGAGTAGCAGGATGAGCAGAAGGAAAGGGAGGAGGCACTTGGAACTACATTTTTATTTCTAGCAGGCTTTGCTGTAGCTCAATTATAACTAGATATCCTGTTTTATAATGCTACTTATGGGCTGTGACAAAAAATAGTAAAAGGAAAGGTCATGTTTACCACTACTCCATCAGTGAGCTACAGCATTGGTTACACACTGCCTGACTGGGCCCAGGGTAACAGAAAAATATTGAACCATTTCTGTTCAAAACCAGGGCACGGCTGGTGCAGGCTGTAGCCAGGTGACTGCATAGGGTAGGGATGCAACTCTTGAAATCATTCCAGGGAAACTCTAGATCCTAGGGTTTCCACCTAATCTGGGAAGGCTTTGGGGAATTTGTTAAGCCTTTGGTAACTTAAACTAGGAAAATAAAAGCGAGACTATATTTCATTTTGACTTTGCAGTTGCATGACAAGTGACCCAGCAATCCGTAAAAAGTCAGTTAAAGAAACTGAAATGCTGCTAAACATGCCAGTCTAACATGTTTACAGGTTTCATTTGCAAGTGAAAAACCACAATACAAACTGTTACATGAGTAGTGAAGTTTGGCTAACAGAAGTAAAAGGTAAACTTATCACCTGACATCACATTTAAAGGAGGACATAGATAACAAAGTACCTTCCTTCATCTCCTTTACCACCACATCATCGATCTCTTCCAAAAGTACAGAACAATATGAGTCTTTTACAATATCATCACTATGGCTTCTTGCTCAGTGGTAATTCAACATGAAGTTTGTGAAGAAAAGCCAATATACAACCTGAAGCAATCCTGACTTTGCCCTTTTTATCAATCCTCAGAAACAGACTTTTTAAACTTCAGCAATGGGAAGTATCACACAAAAAATATAAATGACACAGAAGTACACAATGCAGTACTGTAAAAATGGAATCAATCAAATATCTGGCAATATAAAACTCTTCTGGAATGAACCAAAATAAAGAGAAAAATTAATTATATTTGGAAAACAGGGGCACACGTTCCACCCCACATTTCACCTTAGCAGGAAAATTACAGATTATACTCCTAAATGATAAGATTTAAGCTATATGCAAGAAGTTCAAAGATACTTCCATAGACTCATCTCTTTTTTGTCACAATCCTCTCACATTTAGTTAAAAATGCATAATGCTTAGTTAAAAAATTAATTAAAAAGAAGAAATGCAATTATACACTCCACTATATTACTAATTATGCAGATCACTGCCGTATAGGAGCTATCACATATAAGAGAAATTCAATTCACTGAGTAGAAAATGAAGAACCTAAATCCATAAGCAAGCCTCCAGTGAAATAAATTTCCTTGCATTTATAATAATTTCTCCTTCATTTTCTCCATCTGTCTATGGGACAGGATTTTTGGCTTGTCCATATGGAGTAAAAAAACATAGAGATACTTGCAAAAAAATAATTGGGAGAAATCAAGTTTGGGATAAAAAAATAAAACCTTTAAATTTATATTATTCACTCCTAGTTAACTGAAGACTGCCTACTACATTGTTCAGTCTCTGCAGCTTCTGCAAGTCCTACTTCTGCACAGCACTGTGGCAGCTCAGACCAATTAAAACAAATGCAGAGAGTGCAGCAGCCCTTGGGTTACCTCACTGAGCATCCTGGGGTTTTCCTGTCAAGAAAAACCTTACTTGCAAGGGCCATGTGGTTTGGCACTGTACACATTTGAATAGCTGCTGATGGGCAGCAGGATGAAGCAAGCAGTGTATTTGTCTCAAAAAACACCATAGTGATGAGCCCTGACTTTTTGTCACTTGTAGATGAGCAGCATCCCACAATTGCAGATCTACTAAGGCAAGGGGAACATGACTTTTAAGCAACTTAGAGGCTTGTATAGCTTGTATAGTGTTTGAGTACCTTTCATCCTGCAAGGCCTCATCAGATTTCTTGCCATTTGAGCAGATGAATTTGGCTACAAAGTGACTAAAGCTGCTATCTTGTCACATCAATCCATTCCCGTTTTAGAACATGATGACTTAGGAGACATGCAAGCTCATATTTGGAGTCTTTTCCATATTCTCTAAAGCAGAATGGATTACTTTCAGTTTCTTTTTGCATTTTTAATTCTTCTCTGTCTCTGATTTTTCCCTCTGAAGGTTTATAGGCAAATGCAACCACTGAAGGAGAAGTCAGGAGCTATTTTTCAGGAAGACTAAAGTCATCCACGAGCTAATGCTGATGAAGTTTATGTTTTTGCATTGATAACCTTCACTAGTGTCGTGGTTTGACCCTGGCTGGATGCCACAGATTCACCCACAGCCTCTCTCTCACTTCCTGAACGGTTATTTGCTACCACAGAATAAGGACTATTAGAAATCTTTACTGTCACAGGCAAAAACAAGCTCCAAGTTGGGGAATGTAAAGGATTTATTTCTAACAAGATCAGAGCTTAATGTGAGAAGTATCATCTTAAAGGCAACCATCTTCCAGCAATTGATGTTTCTGCCTGGTTCAGGGTAGGAAGCCATTTCCCTGCCTTTCATAGGGTCCTCTTCCCCATGACAGGAAAAAGTCTTTCATGACCCTTCCCAGCATGAGTCTGATCCCAGGGGCAACAGCTCTTCCATACTCTGCTGCCCGGGGGTCACTCCACAGGATGCAGTCTTTTAAGCACTGGCTGCGCTACTTCATTTGTGGGCCCCATCTCAAAGCACACAGATCCTACCAGGTACAGTTCAGCTGGACTTCTCTCCACGGGCCACTCTGCTTCAAATGTGGGCTCCAACATGTCTGCAGCCTTCCTCCAGCTCCAGCGTGGGTTCCCTCTCCATGGCCACAGGTGGATTTCTGCATCCCTGTGCTCTCTCTCTATTCCATGGGCTGCAGGTAGACAGTCTGCTTCATCATCGTCTGTTCCATGAGCTTCAGGGAGATGCCTGGGACACCTCCTCCCCGTCCTTTGGTCCTGGTCTTGGTGCCTGCACTGTTGTTAGTACTTCTCATGGCTCTGGTCTGGCCATCTTCTTGTCGTTACTCTTTCTTTTTTTCTTTCTTAAAAATGTTATCATGGAGGCACCTCTATCTCTCCTGATTGGCCTGGCCTTGGCCAGCAGCGGACCCAGCCAGGAGGTCGCTGGCATTACTCTGCTAGCTAGGAGGGAGACTTTCAGCAACTTCTTGAAGAAAAACCTCCTCCATAGCCCCCCGCTGCCAGGAAAGAAAATGGCCACAGCAAACCCAGCACAACTCGTCATTTAAAGTTTGCTTTGGCAAACACGTACTTGGCTGTGGCTTGACAAAGTCTCCTGGGCTTCTGGGGCACTGTGTGCCTCTGTCATTGACAGGTGTGCTTCAGTCCTTCCTTGACAGTTTTCTTTCCCATCCTTTGATGCAAATCAACACAGATAAATTTTAAGCAGATCAGATAGTTAACCTGCCATCCTTCATTTTAACTTCCCGGAAAACACCTAGTAAGTCAAGGCTTTCTTGCCTAGCAATCAGCAGAGTCAGTCATATAGGCACTTCAATTAGATGCAAGCTCACGATCAGAAGTTACAAGTCCACTAAAAAATCCAACTATGAGAACAGGCTTCAGAATGATAATCCTTATGCTAAAGTACGTAAGGCTACTGAAATATGTATTCAAAGACCATTCCTGCATGAGAACAACAGCTACTCAAATTCCCAGGGTTTTTATAAGATTTTGTTATCCAGTGGAAGCAATACTTTATTTTTGGATTTATGTGTTGAATAGCATATACTGGCTATCACTAAACCCATGCATTTTTAAAATACCTTAAGCCACTGTTTCTAGTTACTCTCTTTGAGGACACAGTAGCTGGTAACATGGGAACCTTCATTATTTATCAATTAGTTAGTGAAAGAGAACTACTGCACATGTTAATTTACAGTTTTCATTAAATGGAGCTGAACAGCATTAACACTGATGAGCCTAATGAAATGAATATTATATCTCAGTGGATACTTGAAGACAGAAAAATACCTTCAGTTATGGAATATTCCACACTGAATTTTGAGCGGAAAATTAGCTCATATAGCTCATACACTCACACAGAGAAATCCACATAAAATTTCCATTTAAAAAAATATTTAATTTTTTAAAAGAATTTATGTCACTAGTCCCAGAGCCTTGCAGTTAGGAGGCTTGGACTGTCTCTGTTTGCAGTGCCCCTGGCTGTCATACTGTGGTTATGCAGCCATCTGTGGGAAAGCTGAATAATGTTATGAGACATGAAAACTGTATTACCCTCCCATCAAAGGGAACTGGAGGGAGACTTTGCTTTGGTTATCATCATTTCTGCTTCCAGTTTGCATGAATTAAAGAGCGATGTCTGCAAAAGGACTTGAGAACTTTAGTTAGTATTTAGGTAGGATTAATTCAACTTGTAGGCTCATGAAGAATAAAGGATGTCTATGTTTTCAGAATAATACAACAATATGGAGTCCCTCCAACATTTATTACTTACTCAGAATTCAAATTATGGAAATTTATTTTATTTTTTCACTTTAACATGCAGAGCTAGATCAGCTAGAAATGTATGTAGATAAGGTAAATAGCATTTGACTCCAGTTGAGTCAAGTGAGTGAGACAGGGAGGGAAAGATTCTTAAAATAGGCAGGAAAAGTAAAAAAAAAAAAAAAAAAAAAAAAAAAGCCTTTCTATCTGCCTAAGAAGAAAGAGGAGACAGGAAAGAGATGAAAAACAGATAGAAGATGAGAAGGTCAGTGACATGGTCTGGTTGGTGGGGAGCTGGACTAGATGACCCTTCCAACTCGGAGTAGCCTGTGAACCTGTGAGTGTGCCCCCAGCTAGATGGAGAGACATGATTCTTAACTGCAATATGATAAATTCTAAGCAGTCATGAAAAAATGCAATTGCCTCGTTCTAAAGGCAAAGATAAAATAAAACAGCTCTTCCTAATGCTACCAGAAGCCAATTCAGGAAAAAGAGTAAGAATTCTACCTTTTACTTACAACTAAATCTAGCCTACCAACCATCTTCAGCAAAGGCATGATTCAGACTGTTTCTAAACTGATAAAGTTCTTAACAGTTGGCAATAAGATCCTCAATTAATCAGGAAAAAATATGAATCATGGTCATACTCTTCTGATGATGAATACTTCTAGTCACTGATGTCAGTAAGGCAGGTCTTGGAGAGGGACTGGTTTGGCTAGGAACTTTAATTCTACTAGAAGAAGTTACAGATCATAAGACCATCTCCAAACAATAATACAAAGAGACATAGGCATTTCTATCAAAGATTTCACCTGGATTGATGTGATTTGCACAGCTATGGCTGTTTAATTTGTGCTGTATAGCCATGATGGCTAAGAAGGCCAATGGCATCCTGGNGATGTGCTTTCAGTCTCTGCATGGGTGTTAGATGGTGAGTAGGACTAGATGATCCTTGTGGGTCCCTTCGAACTCATAATATTCTGTGATTCTGTGATATCAGTCCATCCTCCTCCTGAGAGTCCATGCGTCTTCATGAGAAGCGGGATGCCTTGCCATGAACTAAGATAAGAGGGAGGGCTGGGGCAATGTGGTCCCAGGTGGGGCTCTTATGACCTCATGGCAACCATCAGAAAGCTTCAAACTGACAATACAATCAAGCTGACTCCCTGGATATCCAGTAAGAATAGCTGTTCGGTAAGGCGTGTCCCCAAGAGAGTTAATATCCCTATGAACCATATACAATATTTCAACATCCAATCCCCATTCAGTATTTAATTCTAGGTCTCAGACTGGGCTATCAGACACTGACTAAACCTCCAGATGCCCTGAGTAAACCATTAAATTCTTCCTTACATCCTCAGATTCCTAAATACCTTCCAAAACTAGGCTCCAAATTCACTTCTCTCCTTTTAGGAGAGCTCTCATCCCTTTCTTCTAGTGAGAAGTAATCTGTCACCCTAACAGTTCACTTTGAAGTCCATCCTGGACGCAACTGTCCTGACCACAAGTAAGTATTCATTGAGCCTAGGGCACCATCATGCTAATTGCCACCATGGGCATGAGGAAAAAAAGATCTAAGGGGCAGGCTCCCCTCTTTCTAGTTTCAACAAACATTTGCTATCCACAGTGTTGTTCAATGTAAAAAAACTTTGAAATACTTTTTTTTCAGCTTCATAATTTCTTCTGGAATAATGCCAGGTAGAGTATTATCAACGTGGCACAAATAAATGTTCAGCTGGCTCAGGTGGTCCTAAATACCTGGTGCAATCCCTCTTGTTGGATCTGCCCTAATTCCTAGCACACCACTGGGAATATCATGGGAGGCAACCAACTCTTTCCCCATTGCAGAAAGCCAGGTGATGATTGCTAAAGCAGTATGTATGCTGATGGAAGAATGAGTAAGATTTCAGATAAGTAAAGTCTGTTAGGATTTCATGCATCCCACACCATAGAAGGACCCAGGAATCCTGCTAAAATGATGTTTTTCAGTTGATGTTTTTCAGATATTTCTGAACTCACTACATTGCTTTATCAATTTTTTAAAGACCAATTTCTTTGTTAACATGCAAAGAAGTATTTGCAAAGGTCTCATATCTTTGCCCTAAATGAGAAAACAGCCAGTGGTTTGCATAACTGATTCAAAGATTGCTGCCATCTGCAGCATTCTAAATACCATGCCTTATTTCAGAAGAGATATAAGAAAAGAGGCATAAATATGTGACTAAGCAACATGAGAAATTTGACACCTAAGAAGTAGCATTTTCTGTGTGATCTCAAACTTGATAGGAATGAAGCATATATTTTTAGTCCTAAAAGATATTAATTTCAGCACTCTGCAGAAATGGGGCCCTGGGAAAAAAGAAAAACAAATTCCATGTGTGGACAAAACCCCGCACATATTCACTTCAGACATTATCAATGATCTAAAAGTAGGCTGGAATCTAATTTACTTAGAATTAGAATAAGACAATATTTCAAGTAAAACCGAAATATCTTTGAGGTAGCCAGTGTGTGCAATAGAAGTTTTCTTTCCAAGAAAAAAGATCAGTACAAAAATAGAGGAGACATTTGCACAGCAGATCTTTGTATGTAGATGAAAACATTAATATGCTCTCTCATATCTTTAGCTAGGATAAAAGAGCACTCTCCTCAAAGTTGTCAGATTCCAGAATTCTCTGTTTTGACCCCTCAAACTCATGGCAGTGTGTTATTAAGAATAAAACCGGTTTTGATGGAGAAAATACCACAGAAAAACAACAACAAAAGCAAAGCAGGAATAAGACTGAGTGTAGCCAATATATATATATATTTGATTTCCTTGTTCACAAACACCATCTGGAAAAGCTTCACCCACAAAAATGAAAGAACAAGGAAAATAAGTGGTTTTTTCCCTGTATTGCATTAACATCTGAACTCCACGAGGAGATGGGTCAAACTGAATGGCAAGTTAAATTTTATAACAGCAACACAAAGCAAACACAAACAAAACTGATCACGTGTGAATATATTACATCATCTCATGTACTTTGGTCTTATTTAGAAAAGCCTGGACAAGTATTGCTGGACAGGATCTCAAAAGCACATTTGCCTGCCCCATGGTTACTTTGGAGAGGTGCTTTTCCAACCTGTTCAGAAAGATTCCCACTCTTTCCTGGGAATGCTGCTGAAAACCTGATTGAGGATTGCAGGAGGGGTCTGTTTCTAAGGAGAAACAAAGGATTGCTCTGTGCACTGGCTGTCCTTGTAGTTTATACATTCCTGAATGGTATTTGCCTTTTTTCAGTCCCACATGCAGCTCAAAATGCATTATAATGTCTAGATATTCCCTGGAGAACCACAGTCCTAGGATGGTGTGTATATATTCCATATTGGTTCCATTGGCTTGTGGATACTGGTCCTTAGCAACACCAAGGTCATTTTCTCTCTCTGTCCAGAAGACGAGAAAAAAAATTCAAAAACTGAGAAGCGGCAGTTGAAGGAAAAAAAAAATTAGGGTAGCTCACACAGAACCTGGATTGCCCTTTGGGCTTCCAGGGGACACTGTTGATTCATACTGAGACTTCTGCTGACCAGCACCCCCAGATTCCTTTCTGCAGGGCTGCTCTCCAGCCACTTCTTTTCCAAATTTATACTTGTGCCCAGTGTTGCTGCATCCCAGATACAGAATCCAATATTTGGACTTGTTAAATGTCATGGCATTAATAATTGCCCAAGACTCCAACCTATCTAGACTGGTGACTTGAGTCCAGTGTTCCCCCTTCCCTACTAGTTCACTTGACTATATCTGATTATGTGTAGCACTTTCCTAGTTGTTCCTACTGAATATGCGGATATTTTTTGATTACTTCTCCATTCTAATCTATCTTCTGCTTGAAGCATAACTCTAGTTTTTCTGTTTGTTTGGGGTTTTTTTTAGTATAAGCATCTTCTTCCTTTCTTTACCTGGACCGCTGGTGAAAACATACTAGAATGGAGTGATGGCAAAACCCTGTAGAGCTGCATAAATATATCTTCCTCTTTTGTCAAGAAACCGCTGAAAAGTACTTCTTGAGCACATTTTGAGTTCTTTTATCTAAACTGTGATTCTGTAGCTGGCTTGTGAATATTATGTTAAACATTGTGAAAAGCCTTTCTAAGAACAAAGATGTAAGATATTTATACTCCTACCCACAAATGCCATTATCCCATTGCAAAAAGGGTTACTTGGATCTCCAAAGATGAAGTGTTATGCTAGAAGTTAGACAAGAAGAGAGTTGATGACAACTCCTCATTATAATTTTCCAGTTACTTATAAATGTGTTGTTGAATTATTTGTTCCAGAGATTTTCCAGGTATTAAAGTCATGCTGAGTGGTATGTAGCTCCCTTGCTTCTCCTCACACTTTTGCCCTCTAAAGAAAGGAGGGAAAGCAGCAATGATGATATCAATTTATGACACTTCATCCATTCTCTTTGTGAATTCCAAGAGCTGGTTGCTGCTGGCTCTGACACCTTTTTAGCAAGTGCTTTTTCTGTCAAAGAATGAAGTTCATCAGGTCTCAAAGAGCTAGAAACATCTTATCTATCAAAGTGTCTTACCTTTAACTGAGGCAGAGGGTTTATTGCTGGTATTAACTTTGCTAATCTCTCCTTCTTGCTGCCTTTTCTACTGATGATTGAAATGTAACACTGTCTACCTTTCTTAATAGTTAATTAAAAAATTCAACCTTCTACAACATTACTTATCCTTTATAAAATGTAATGATGGCAAATATTTCCTGAAGATCAATTAGAATTTCAGTTTAGAAAAATTCAATACCACTCATAATTGCAAATGGTTCAGCCATGTAGTGGAATGAATTATCGTCTATTGTATTTCCTTTAAATCCTGGTTAACCTCTTGCTGCTTCTAAATTGGAAGAAAAGCAGAGACACGTAGAATGAGAGTACCTGCAGAATATCAATATAAATTGGCTGAGATGTGTTGCTGAGAATGCAACTTGCATGTTAAAAAATCCCCTTCAGTTGTTGATACAGAACTTAAGAGTGGGAGAATAATTCAATAGTGGTCATGAAATGTCATCTTCTTAACTGTTATTAAATGTTATGTAAATCATGAGTGTAGGAAAGAAAAAAAAGATGGCTTTTATTGCGCTGGAAAAGGGGAACATTGACACCTTTTGATGAGTAGAAAGTTATTAAATCTTAAGGGAAAAGTCATCCCTAGACTAAATAGGTTTTTGACATGGCAACTTCTAAAAGGCAATTTGCACTAGATCTTGTTCACATATTAAATATATACAATAATTCAAACAGTAGTTGCTTTTGAAAGTCTCATTTTTGAACGAACTAACATCCCCAGGACTAAATTGAAATGCACTTTTAGAAATGAAATTGTTGAAAATGTTGTTATCTTTAATATTTTAGGCCATGGTACCCTTAGTCCCTAATTTTTACAAAGATAGTTCCTTTTATGTCCAGAGGAAAAGTTTTACTCAATTGCTTAATTCTCATTTAAATAAATGAAAGTTTGTTCAGGCTAGCTTTGTGTTTTCTTCCTTTCACAAACACTTTCAGTCTTCAACAATAAAAAAACTCTAGAAGTAACTATTTCATATTAAAAAAAAACAGTAGAGAAAACAGGCTATACCTGTATAAACACTTTGTCTTTTTCTCTGAAGATTTCTCTGAAGATTTCTCTGAAGACAGTAGTGGAGGAGAGGGAGAGTGGCTTCTGTTCCTTATTGTTTGAGATGTAATAGAAAACAGTGATCGAAAAATTCTGCAGCTACATGCCTTCTAAAATACTAGATGTGAGGACTGTGGGGGCTGCAGGGCTGTGCAATGCTCTGCTGAGGCACCTTCAAGGCCTCTGCATCCATCTGGATGGGAATCAGCCACCAAACATTCTCCCCATAAAGTAAACAAAATGCTCTCCCACAGCACTGTATTAGTCCTCGACTTCATACATCAATAAGCAAACACAGTAAGGCATAATAAAATGTAGCGTTTTAAGGAGAGTTGCAGTAGGAGGAGATATTAACAGTCAAGGTTAGGCAAGCAGAACAAAAACTTTTAAGGATACTTCACATATTCACTGAAGCTGGAAGGCTGGGACTTCTCAACTTGCAGCTCTCATCAAGCTTACACCAAATGCAGTGAGCTCAGAATTGGAGTTGAAGGCCTCAGCTGAGGAGAGCACTCAGTCAAATCCTTAAGTGTTTTGTTGACAAGGGCTAGGTTGAAGGATGCGCTTAATGTGCAGGTGCCAGTGCTCATAGAAACTGAATTGAAAATGCATGTCTCATAAGGACTGCAGTGTGAAGTTTCACATTTACTTTCTGCAGAGGATCTGCTGGAAGAACACTCCTGCACAAGGTCTGCAGAAAGGCAATGCCAGCAGTGGCTTGACAGTGACAGGAACAATGGTGTGTCATTTAAATAAATACAGAAAGCTAATTACGTATCACCACTATACATTCAACCCCAAATGAGAGAAATTCAATGGAATACTGGCATCATGTGGCAAGTTAAAAACACTTTCAATTGACTAGACTTTTTTTGTTCTTGGGTTACCACAGAACATGCTGCAGGGCAAGAAAACAACATTTCTCCTCAGTTTATCAACAAATCATAAGGCACAGTGTAAAACAAGTGTCTGTTGGACAGAAGAGATGGAGAAGGAAATTTGATGTTAACTATACCTTAGAAGCATAAAAACCCATGAACCACCTTAGCATATGTGAGTTTATTTCACCTTCTCTAGGACAACAATTGACCCAAAGGCACAACCAATGAGATGTGCCCTTAAGATTCTGAATCACAGAATCACAGAATATTCTGAGTTGGAAGGGATCCACAAGGATCATCTAGTCCAACTTCCAAGCGAATGTCCGTACAGGATCAAACCCACAACCCCGGAGCTGTGGACACCGTGCTCTGTCTATCTGAGCCATTCTCAGGGCTGTGTCATCAACATTTTTACCTTTTTTTTTTTTAAAATTATTATTTTATAACCTAAATCCCTGTCCCGCAGTACCATTATCTAGACCATGTCACTGAGTTCCTCATACAGCCTTTTCTTGAACACCTCCAAGGATGGCAAGTCCACCACCTCCCTGGGCAGACGATTCCACTGTGGGATCACTCTCTCTGTGAAAAAGCTCTTCCTAACATTCAGTCTAAACCTCCCCTCCTAGCTTAAGGCCATGTCCTCTTGTTCTGGTGCTGACAGCCTGAGAGAAGAAATTTACACCCACCCGATTACAACCTCCCTTCANAGCCTAACACTGGCCCCTGTGGGACTCCACAAGTGATTGGCCGCCAGCTGGGTGTGGCACCGTTTACCAACACCCTCTGGGCTTGTCCATCCGACCCATTCCTAACTCAACACAGGATTCTCCTGTCCAACCCATGATCTGAGAGTTTGTTCTGAAGCTTAACCATGGGAAACCTTGTCAATGACTTTGCTAAGATCCAAGTACACAACATCCACAGCCTTCTATTGTCAACCAGTTGAGTCACCAGTTCATAAAAGGAGATCAGGTTGGTCAGGCAGAGCCTACCTCTTCTGAATCCGTGCTCACTAGATCTAACTTCGCAGTTATTTCGCAGGTGCTGTATAATAACATTCAGGGTTATCTGTTCCATGACTTTACTCGGGACCGAGGTCAGGCTGACAGGTCTATAATAACCCAGATCATCTTTCCAGCCCTTCTTGTTGATGGGTATCACATTAGCCAATTTCCAGTCTTCCAGTGAATATGCACAGACAAGAGTATTGCCTGCATTCTTAATAATATAACATTTGAAATAAGACTTCTAAATAGTCACTTCTCAGTGGCCAATTGCTAAAAACCAGAAAGGGTCCAGGGAGCTGTAGCCATGGGAATGTTCCCGCTGCTGTTTGAATGCCTACATCACCGTGCTGCAGTCATACACTCTCCTCTCCTCTCCTCTCCTCTC
>WEKX01028911.1:29362-48838 GCA_013390025.1 Pitta sordida
AACCTTGGCTTTCCACAAAACAATTGTTACTTCTAGCAGGAGGTTTGTTTTGTTGGTTTTTTAGCAAGCATTTGAAGGGTTTTTTTTAGCTCAATGTCCCGCTGCCAGGCCCAGCAGACACAGGAGAGAGGGGTGTACAGCCTTGGGACCGCACACCTCCAGGACCCGATGAGCACATGGTCAAACATATCTTGTTCCGCACTTGGACTCCCCCACTGGCCGGGCCACTCAGCTCGGGCAGAAGAGGGTGAGCTGCTGGTTGTGCTTGGCCAGCCCATCATCATGGGAATGGCTCTGGCACAGTCAGTGGCCAAGCAGTCACTCCGAGCATCCCACCTATGAGCCTAATGTCCAGCTCAACAGCTAGTAGGAAATTCAAGCCTAACCTTCCAGTAGGAAGCCAGCACTGCGCTTGCGAACAGTCACCTCACCTCATTTCGTTTGTGAGTGGGGGGGAACAAGCTGCGCGCTGCAGCCAGCTATGGAAAGAAACACTTGTGGTATCCATCCCTCGTGTTGCTGCCGCCCCAGCCCTCTGGACAGGTGGTGCTGGTGGTGACCAGTACAAAAAACATGCAGAAGATCATACAGCACTGGAATTTTGGTAGCTGATTTGGCTCTCAGCAGTGCAAGTCTATTAGTGTTGGCTCAAATCTAGGATTTTAAGACCTGTCACAGGTCCTACTCAACCATTATTCTGCTCCAGCAGCATCCCTGACCCAGTGCTTCTCCAGATACTGATTTTTGTTGATATTTTTGTTTAAATTCACTGGAGGTGAGCAGCTGGGACAAATTCTCAACACGATGGCTGGGTCTGGGACTCAGGCGAACTCCTTCCCAATGGGAGAGGGACACTGTCCCGCCAGCCCCTCTGCTTCTCAAGCAGCGTTGCCTGGGCAGGATGTGTGCAGCCACTGCTGCTCTGGGTGCAGGAGGCAGGGCGGCACCCCCTCCTGATGGGAGAAGGGCAGTGTCCCACTGGCTCCGCTGTCTCTCACGCAGCACTGCTGGCACGTTGCAGCCAGGAGTAGTTGCACACAGGTGTTCCGAGCACCGAGCTGAGGCTGGCTCGGGAGGGTGCATCCACAGCCATGTCTGGGTGCTCTGAACAGCGAGCCAGGGTCAGCGCGGGTCAACTGAGCAGTGTGGCGGCGGCCCATGCAGTGGCTTGGGGAGTGGGAGAAATTTGCTTATTCATGACTGCCCACTTTGAATATTCATGAGTGTCAAGTTGCGCACATGCAGTTGTGAATGGTGCACGAAATGGACCTCCTCAAATGCAGAAAAATCAAGCCACAAAGAACTGAAGCCACGATACGGGAAGCACGAAGTGGGGGGAGTTCACTGTTATACACAACTGAAAGCTTAGTGGGCATGTTCCACGATACAGTAATGGATAGGAAGATGGAGTTCTACTACCTTTATTAAACTCAAACTTGTCAAGAATTTTAGGTATACATGAAAATAGATTATATAGTCTTTTTAAGCAGTGGGATTCGTTGGATTATGAGGATCAAAAATTCAGAAAAAAAGATCAATGTATTTTAGAGCCATCAAAATAATTACAACTGCAATTACAATATTTTATGGGGGTCTAAAGCTTTATCATTTTTATATGTTAAATGCGATTACTTGTTTAGTCACATGCAGTATTGCCACAAGTATACATAATTTTGAAATCCAAAATAAACTCTTTGTTTTCTATGTTTGATGACATTGAAATGAGGGTTCCTTAGTGAGACATTATTGTCTGATTTTCTGACACTTCTTTCAATTCTAAACAAGGCAATTACTTTCCCTGAAGAAGAACTACAAGTTTATTTACGATTCTTTAGAGCCAGGATATTCTCCTTAGTGGCATCCTGAGTGACAGCCTGAAAGATTTTAGCGTAGTCATTGTAACATGTCATTCTTTTGAGTATTTGTGAAAGAAGTGCTCTTGAAACAGATCTCTGAATACATATCTGAGGCTTTGAAAGTATAATATCTCTGAAGGTGCATAAAAAATAATACAGAGTATTTAAGATGAACAAATTCCTGGCTAGACCTACAACACGAGTATAATATGCAAATCCACTGAAGGATGAAATGGAACTAGTTAGATGTAAGTTAAAGCACTTGGGTAAGTCACAACTAATCAGATACAAATAAAAATGGACACTGAATTTTTAAATAAGATTCAGTTGATTAGAATGGGATCGTTCCAGATCATTTAGGAGTACCAACTATGTGCAAGGTGAGCACACATCAGTAATTTCCATTATTATTTTGTTTTTTAAAAGTTTACTTTTGTGTGGGTTCAAATTTTTCTTTATTATTATTATTGTTGAATTGAAGAGATAAAATATTAAAAACTGGAAAACACTGATTACACTAAAATAATTTTTAAATATAGTGTTGAACATAGAATTAAATATTTTTTTAATTAAATATCAGGCTGGAAGCATCCATTAATAAATGTAAAGGCACTGAGGAACATAGTTCAGTCATTATTGCCTTGTGATTGGATTATCATTGAGTTTCCTCATCCTGCTTGCTAAATCCTCTATTTGACATCCCCTTTTTAGTGGAAAACAAACCCAAGAACAATCTGTTGTATAGAAGTTAACCCGTTTTTCAGACACATGTTCAGTGTCCTGGCTTTGAATTCTCTGCTTACAGAAAGAGCTCTTAACACACTCTCTAGGATACAGAAAGGTTCATTCCAACTCTAATTTTTTTTAAGTTCTCTGCAAAACACAGAAAATTTCGGTTTGAAAAGAGGGCTAACCTGCACATTTTTTGAAAGTAAGGTTATTTCTTACTCTGTTTGCCTAAATTCAAACACATTAAAAGTCAATGATTTGCCTTAGTAAATGAACATGTAGACTGTGCAATTGGTAGAAATTAATAAATCATCTTGAAACAAACTTTCTATGTCTAAAAGAATGTATTCTCCCATTTCGAAGTATCTTATAACTCTGGTTTAAAAAATAAAGGTGTCAGAAAATATGTCACAAATGTCGCTGAAGAATGAGAGTTATTCCTAGATTGCACAATCAAGAAAATGGCTCAGCAGGCCATGCCAGACCTGTGTTATATTCTGTTTCTGTTGTTTCTAAAACTCATGCTACTGTTTGGACATGTGTCTGGGCTTTTTTATCTCTAACCAAACCAAGATAACAGGGGAGGTTGGCTTGTGAGTGCAAAGAGAACACATCCTTGGGTTTAGCCACTCATGGGCAATTCTAGACACTGTGTCTTGTATATGGCATTGCAGAAGGGGATAATGTGACATTTGTCAAGTGTTTTGCAATGTGAATCATCCCTCATAAATCATGACCTAAAAGATACATCTCAGTTGAAAAGAAAAAAGTTTTCTTCTTCAAAGAAGTGCCTTTTGGGTAGTTGTTATTAACATCTATGATGTGTTCAGCTGCCACCAGAATGGATGCTACACAAGTGCTTAGAGCCATGTGTTTCAAGGCATGGAAATCCAAGACAAAAATAGGTTCACAGGTGCACAGGTTATCCCGAGTTGGAAGGGGCCCACAGGATCATCTAGTCCAACTCCCCACCAACTAGACCATGTCACTGAGCTCCTCATCAAATACATTCAAGTATCCATTTATTAATTTATAAATTTTATAATTTATAAATTAATTNGCCCTATTTATAGGGCCTAGAGAAAGTTGAACCTAGTCCTTTGGCCTGACTGACTGAATGGGTCATGAAAGACAACTGCTGGCAGGGAATAAAAGACACGGGTACTTCCTGTGATCCCAACTTGAATGTAATTGTACAGCCTTTCTATTATGGTTACAAGCCAGGGAAGAGCATTATAGTGATGAATATTCAGACTATTGTGTCAGCCGAAGGGACCACCCTGCCTTGGCATGTGGATTTTGGGGGAGAGCGGGGATCCTGTCACAGGTAAAAGTTGTTTCTGGCATCTCAGCCATGGTTGGAAGTTGTCCCTGCCTGGCCAGGACAGCAGAAGACATGCTGGAAACTGGAAGTGTGCCATCTTGCCTTGGTCACTGAAGCTGTATGGATTGTCCCCAAAAAACGCATGGCAAAAGTTGGTGACTTCTGCCTCCTGTTGATTCTCCTCCTCCTGCTGTTTGTCCTCTGGAGTGCTAATATGGACTTGTGGTGCTGAAGTACATGGCTCTGAGGTATGACTGAGCCATCTGGGAACCGCTCTGCTTCACTTACTCCTCGCTTCCACCACCACCACTGCTCAAGTGCCACTGCCACTGCTGCCGCCACCTGCTCACCATGTGGAAATACTGCCTGTGCCGGAGCCCCTGACATTGCTCTGCAGTCATGGAACAAGAGACTGGATGCCACCACTGTAATTAATAACTGAAGAAGGAAGTTGGTGAGGAAAAAGATCTCTGTCATTTTGTTTCCCCTTTTTCCCTGCGAGGCCACATGGGTGGTGGATTCCTGCCTTTGTGGGTAAACTGTTTCCTCTGTATCTTTATAGTTACTGCTATTTCCTTTTAGTAAACTGTTATTTTTTCACTTACAAACTCCCCACACCTTTTTGTCCCCCTATAAAAGAGGAGAGGAGTTCATCTTATTGGAGTTCCTACCTCCCAGTACAGTGATCCTCCAATTAATCGTGATCCGTACCTTTGTGGGATCTGAATAGTTGCAGTTGATTTTTCCATGATTTGTGCCACCTCGCATGTGTGCATTAAATACTGAGAACTCCATCATCTTGTGAATATATAATGAGCTTATGAATATCTAATTGTTCCCACCCACTGTCACCACCCACCAGACTTGACGTACATCCTTCATTTTCACCGTTTGGGGGAAAGAGGAACTGCTACCATCTCCAAGATGCTAGAAGCGCTGCCACATGGCTGGCACAGAGGAACCAGGGCCATGCCAGCACTTTTGGGCATGGCGGTGCTGCGTCACTGCAAACCAGGGGATGGTTGCCACTGTCAATGATGACCCCAGGCTGGAGGTGGATGGGAGGTTTAATGCCCATGTGGGTGGAAGTGGAACCACTGACTCAGCACCATGCCTCAAGTCTGCCTGCATGACTACGACATGGATGACATAGCCCAGTGTGTCCAATGCCAGCGTTGCAGGCTCCTGATATCAGGGTATGACCCCTAGTGCTGGTAGTGGAACCCCCACTTTGCTGTCCAAATAAAAAGTTCCTTCTGGGCAGCAGGAGAGTATATACGTGTACTGTGGGTTTATTGTAGATGTTTATTGCTGTGTCAGAAACACAGAAACAGTTGACACTGCACAGGCCTGGTGGGTCTCTTCTAGGATGTCTGGGGCAGAGAAGGTGTGGAGGGAGGGTAGGAGAGGGGAGAAACTATGGGCAGCAAGCACAGGAGAGGAGCAGGTTGGGGACACTCCTGGCGCGGGGTGCCTCTGTGCTCTGCTGCTGTGCCTGTTCCTCCTGCCCATCCATCCCCAAGGCCACATTGGACACTTCTGGCACAGAAAACCAAAGAATCCTGCATAAATAATTTTTTTTCTGTTAATTTTGACGGAATAAACCTCTGTGGGAAAGGCAATATCACAGTTATGATAATGCCAATTATTGCCATTGTACAGCCTTAAATATTTAAATGCAGTTTCCTATATACAGATACAGTAGTTCATAGTAGTTCATATGCAACAGTGCCTACCTTAGTCCAAAACAAAATACATTTGAAAATTAATACTTAAGTTTAGAATTGAATTCTTGAGAGGCTGCAGCTCAAAAAGAAACAAAACTGAAATGTACAGTATTTTAAAGTTAGACAAATATTTCTAAATCATGATCAAATCCTACCTTAATGCATTGGTTAGAGGGAGGGCTTGGATGAAGACATAAATTGTCTTCAAATAACAAAAGCTGGGAGGAATTTAAATCTCTACATCCATGTTCTTAATTATAAACTTTTTTTTTTTATTATTTTGTAACTGAGTCCAACTGATAAAGTACCTGTCAAAACTCATTGCGTACCTCTACCTCTGTGCACAGCATGAAAGCTTCTGCTAGGAACTAGTGTACAAATGGACCTTTCTGGACCAGCCACCAGCAGCAGGTGATGCCTGTCTCCCCAGGAGAGCCTTGTCTAGGTGTACACATTCTAAATCCTACGAGGAACAGCAAACTAACAGCACAATGCACTGGAGTCACAATCTCTTTCACCAAAAGCCTGAGGAAAATTATATGGGCTCTCCTTGTAACAAATCTTGCCAGAACTATGAGCTGAAGTGCTAGGTTTTGTTTCCTGTAGCTAGGTTTTGTTTCCTGTTTGTTAGCCTGCAGCTAAAATTGGACAGAAATACTTTACAAATCTGTTCACAGATTACTGCTTGAACAACTAGGCTGCTGACTAACACACACTGTGAGCACCCTCAAAGCTCTGCTACCACGCGGCTAAAAATGCAATTATCTTTGAGCTAAATTCAAGCAACCAGATAGCATTAGCTATAACCTGAGTTACAACGCTTAGCTGTGTTAGATTGTGACCTTGCTGCTGTTACTGTTTTCCTGTGCGTAGCACAGTAACTCAAAATGAAATAAAAAGCAATCCCCCCATTATCTCCCATTCAACTTTATTTTTTAGTTGTGTTTGGGGGGCTTTTATTTGTTTAAAATAATAATATCAAGACACAGAGAGATTTGTGGGGGGTTGCTGAGACCACGATCCTTTGTACCTATGAAATTCTGAAAACCCTCCAAACATGAATAATCTTATATCACTCACATTCATAACATTAGACACTTGCACACTCTTTTTCTGAAAGTGTTTCTTTTCAGGGATTTCCTCCTGAGATAACAAAGATGATTTCAAATAATGCAGTCTGAATGCAAAACAAAGGGCCAGTGCTCTCTGATCAGTGGAGATGGGAAAAACACATCCTAATTGATGTTGTTATTCATTTGCCTGAAAGAAGCTGGGAATTTAAGTAGTTCTATAACTACCCTCTTTTTCTTTCTGACACTAGAGGTTCTGATTGGTTGGATGGAAGAGGCAGATCCTAGTGATTTACTGGGTGGGGTGCTTCTTTCCGTATCATCCTCCTGATCCCCAAAATCCAGAACCCCAAACCTGTTCTGTAGGGGTAACTCATAGGGTGCCATCTGAAAGGGTCATGGTGGACAGGAGAGGGATGTCTCACCCCCATGGGAGACCTGTTCCCACTCCCCGTCATCCTCGAGGTTGCTTTCTTCTACCTTGTGTTGGGGAATGTGAGGTGCATGTGGATGCTCTGGGTCCCAAGAGTCTCTAAAGGTTGGAAGCGCACAGTCCCCCAATTCTACTTCCCTTGCATTATCTTGATTATTTCTCAGCCTTTCCACCTTTTCCTTTAGCTCTGTTATCATGGAGAGCAGGTCATTTACCTGCTCACACTGGACACAGGTGTTTTGCAGGCTGTCCTCCTGGTCAACAGTCAGGCTCAGGCATTCCCTGCAGCCAGGAGTCTGGACAGCCACATCCACTGGCACAGGGGTAGTTTGGGTCTGAGCCTCCCTTGTGGCTTTGGCCATGGCTTTCATCCGTCTGGTTCTGGCCATGACTGACAGGGGGAGGAAGGAGAGACAGCACCTGCCAAGACAGCGTCTGCTACCCTGCCCGCTTCCCCTGCCCGTGCAAACTGCCGTGCTAACTGCCTCTTAATTGCTTATTTACAAGCCCTCCGCAGTTGCCCAAGCCCCTCGCAGTTGCCCAAGCCCTCCGCTGCTAATGACCCTGTTTGCTTGCCCCTGTTCGCTGTGCTCCTAGGAGAGTTAATGGTATAAGTACCCACAGGTGGGAAGTCTTGGCTCCCTGGGCGCCCTCCCCAAAGGTCCTGCAAGTTCAAGCTGGCACCTTGCGGCCGGCTCCTCGTTGGTGCCGATCCAAGCCCCCAGCGATGGCTGCCTGGCGTGCTGCGGTCAAGAATACTTGACAGTCTAGAGTAACATGATTAGTTTTGAATAAAATATCAAGACAATTATGGCATCATTTAATTGATTATACGATTTTATAAACCAATAATTTTCAGTTTTACTTGCTAGTGAAAAACCTTAAATTTAAAAGAGCATGTATTCTGGACTTCAGCTCTGAAATTGTTTTCCCTTGGTTTGCTTATGCTCAAGTATAAATAGACAAGAATTATAACTGAGGTCCAATTCTGTAAATGTAAAAGTCAGATAATTATGAATTGTCTGAACATTCCCAACCAGCTGAACATTCCCAGATAGCCTAAATCTTATGCATCTGACCTCAGATCCTTTATTTATAGGAACATGTTTCTACAGAGAGAGTGTAAGACAATAGTTGACATAACCAAGCACAACTGAGTCTTCCATCAGTGCAAGTGACAATGCAGCTACTCTAGATAATGTAGAAACTCTGAGAAATATATAATTTTCTTCTAGCTCTTGGATTTAAAAAAAAAAAAAATTCTAAACCCACACGTTCTTGTGGCATACTGTTTATTATCTTTCTTTCATGGAAGAGGGTCTTCTCTTTCCTTACTGTTATTTGTGAGAACAAAAAGCAATAATTTGCCCCCTTAAATTTCGTTTTGTACTTATCTGATGCTTAAAAACAGAATTAAGGTATTACATGGTAGATGGTAACAGCATCAACTAAAAATGTACCTATCACAAAGGATTTAATTTCTTTTTCACCTATGATTGGATAAATTTATTTTACATATGCCATTGCTTGACTTAAATGATAAACACTAGAAAGGAAGGAGTCTTAAATTTTCCAGACCTTGGAAAAAATATATAGGTATTTCACAGTAATTGATTGTGCTACTAAGATTAGAATTGTTGAAATCATAATTTAAGCTTTCATTTATCAGACAAAAAGCTAGTGAGATGGAAAGGAACTAATTAATTACCTCAGCAACTCATCTGTCAAACCTTTCACAATTTTTCAACAAGGAAATGGAGACTCCAATGCACAACAAGGAGTGATTGCACTATGAAAAATAGGTGCTCATTTTGGTGGACCTGCATTTTACAGGACTGTGATTTTAAGCTATCATTCCATACTTAGTTTTTTCCGTTATTCTGTCTTGTCCTAAAGCATCCAATCAAAACAGACTTAGATAGTATAGGAATTAAAAGTCACAGTAAAACCAGAGAGATTATCAACAGTAATCAATGCTGCAATATAACGACAGTTTAGCAAATTTCTGACCTGCATTTATTTTAAGCATTTGAAACTCTAATTAGGAAGCAAGAATCAAAAGAATCTGGGGTAAAAGATACAGGAACATCTTAAAAATAATTCTTCCAAGGAGTCTGAAATTTAACTAAGGTATTTTAAAAATAGTTAATATTTGATTAGATGGAATCAGAATTCATGCTAATCACAAATTTTCCTCTGAACTAGAATGATTACTTAAGCACAAGAAGTTGAAAAGTTCATTTTACAGATTACAGGCTAAAGATTTAGTGAAGAACTTGGTCCTTCAGGTGAGAAGTCAGACGATATTAAAGCATTCAAGTCCCAAATTGTAATCTATAAATCCAATCATTGCTACTGAACGTCATTGTACTTTCCTTGACCCATGCCCTTCCCTCAATCCCTGAGACCAGAGTTCTTACCGGTATTAGTGGAACATTATTTAACACTGATGACATAAGGGTTGGTATAAAACAAATGTTTAGTTGTGTTCTTTTAGAAATACCTCTAAAGTCTTCTAAGCAAGATGGTACCACCTCCTATTCCAAAAGAATTAGAACCAGAAATTGCTTTAGGAATATGCATAGTAACCTGTCATGGGGAGAGCCCTTTTGTTCTATTGCAAAACTTTTCTCCTTTTTACTGGAACAGACAATAGGTTTCTCTTCTTATCTCCCCTTCCCTCCCTGCAAGGCATGTGGCCAGGGGAGGGGCTTTCTCCTTTTCACCTGACAAACAAGGGAGTATCTTGTATCTTATCTCCCCTTCCTG
The DNA here is from genome assembly GCA_013390025.1 of Pitta sordida. Taxonomy (NCBI): domain Eukaryota; kingdom Metazoa; phylum Chordata; class Aves; order Passeriformes; family Pittidae; genus Pitta; species Pitta sordida. Next base: position 39,271 of record WEKX01028911.1, read on the forward strand.
GCAAGGCATATGACATGGGGAGGGGCTTTCTCCTTTCTACTGGACAAACAATGGAGGATTGTTTTTCTTATCTTCACTTCCAGCAAGGCATGTAACTAGGGGAGGGGCCTGAGGACCGGGGCGGGCTGACTGACAGTCAATGGCACGGGAAGTTGTTTTCCTCAAAGTGTGAATACAGTGAAAGGACAAAGCCTTAGAACCACCTACACATGAGAGCAACTACTATGAGTGTTACTGCAACAAGTCTGTAGGAAACATGTGTTCAAAATATTGCTCTGAATCCAACTGTTCTCATAATAATATTCTTTTGGTCTAGCTGAAAAATCACATAGGTTACTGGGTTTGGTTTTCCTATAAGGAATTTATCAGGTACTTAATACTCCTATCCTTTACCTGACTCTCCCTATCACCTACTGTAACAGGCTCTGTACTCAGCATCACTTAATGAAAATCTTTGTGGGAAACTTGTCTTCCTCACTTGGTGTTGTCACTTTAATGAAACACTAATTTGCACACTTGAAGGAAAAAGCCTTTGGTCTACAAAATCCATTTGTGCACTCTCAAAAAACTCTGAATGGCATTCCATTTTAAAAAGTGCTTATCCTTTTCATATAAAAACTTGTCTATTGTTTTTTCCAAGCATTGAGGAGCACGAAGAAGTTAGAGAAAATATGATTTATGATAAATTGTTGTTTTTGTGCCCAAGACTTGGAGTAAGCAACATGCAACTGAAACCAATGGAGGTACTAAAGCTGAAATTTAACCATGGTGTAATTAAGGGCAAAATACAGGTCATCACATCTAAGAAAGCTCCATGCTTTACCTGAGATATCTGCCAGAAAACATTCACATCAGTTCTTGGCAGACTGAACTGAAATGTAAGGAACTGATGACTTGATGAAAAAATGGCCATGGATGTTGTGTACTCGGACCTTAGCAAAGCCTTTGACACAGTTTCCCATAATAAGATTCACGAGAAACTCTTAGAGCATGGACTGGACAGAAGCATTTTATNAAGAAGGATGTTGAACTGCTTGAGAGGGTCCAGAGAAGGGTGACAAGGATGGTGAAAGGGCTGGAGGACAAGCCCTATGGAAGCAACTACGGGAACTGGGGTTGTTCAGCCTGGAGAAGAGGAGACTCAGAGGCGACCTAATTGCTGTTTGCAACTACCTGAAGGGAGGTTGCAGCCAGGTGGGTGTGGATCTCTTCTCTCAGGCTAATGACACTAGAACAAGAGGACATAGCCTCAAGCTACGCCAGGGGAGATTTAGGCTGGATGTTAGGAATGTTAGGTTCTTCACAGAGAGAGTGATCTCTCATTGGAATGGTCTGCCCAGGGAGGTGGTGGAGTCACCATCCCTGGAGGTGTTTAAGAGAAGACTCGATGAGGAGCTCAGTGACATAGTCTAGATGGTGGGAGACTTGAATGGATGGAGTGTGGTGCCCTTGTTTCCATGCTTGTGGGTCTGGGAGTTGGACTAGATGATCCTTGTGGATCCCTTCCAACTCGGAATAACCTGCGAAACCTGTGAATTAACTGTCATAACTTAGGCTCTTTCATTTTTTTTTCTCTTCTCTTGGGCTTGGTTTTCTCCCCATTATGGGTTATTCCTTGAATATATCTATAATTTCGATTATCTGGATGCCTTTATATATCAAATGTCTATCATCTAATTTCTTGTATGCATGGAAAGACAGATAGTAATCTAAACAAAGCTACATCTACATAGTAGGAACTAGTGAAGCTTAAAGCACGTATATAATACATATATATTTAGAAAAAATATTTGTATTTAAAAATAAGTACCGCTGGATAGTTATTGCTGAGGAACAATTATGTGGCCACAGATGGTTATTCTGTAGAGTTTGCGCCTAGCTGCACCAAATAAGCATGTTTAGAAATGAATGCAATTTTTGGGGGGAGGTGTTAGAACCCTCTTCATGCTTCCTCTATTGAAATTCAGCTCTTCTCTTACCAACTTTGATTTTCAGACATGTTGCTTTCCCGCAACATTTTAAGAATGTTTTATCTGCAGAGCCAAAAGTTATGAATGGACAACAGCATTTTTCCAACTGGACCAAATCTTAGGAGGAATATTATGTGAATTAAACTATTCGGGCAGTGACAGGAGAGGACAATTGCATCAAGAGGTAAAGCATATCTCAGAGATACAAGGAAAAGGAGTTTCACAATCTATATCATACCTCTGTAGCGATGTACAACCTCCATCTTCAGGAAACAATTACATGAGTCAAATAAATTACTCAGTAATTGATCTTGCTATGGTTTAGAGGATTAGCCGAACAGGAGATATAGCTAACTGAGAGGTATTGTCGAGGGACCCAAAAATTCATCAGCCCAGTGTGGTAGCATGGGATGAGTCTAGTGTGTCTACACTGCCTTCTTCTGCACGGTTGTGCTCTGTTCCCATTATTTAGATCATGTCACTAAGTACAAAATCCACTTTAGTACAGTGGTGAGTGTCCCCGCCTGCCATGCGGGAGACCAGGGTTCGATTTCCACCAGGTCGGCAGTGGTGTGGTTTAAGGGTTGGACTCGATGATCCTTGTGGGTCCCTTCCAACTCACAATAATCTGTGAATTGTAGTCCAGTTCTATATGTACATGATCCAAGCTCTTCTTAAACACTTCCAGGGACTGTGATGCCATCACCTTCCTGGGCAGTCCATTCCACTGAGAAATCACTCTTTCGGTGAAAACATTCTTCCTAATATCTAGTCTAAACCGCCCCTGGCACAGGCGAAGACCTTGTCTCATTCTGTCACTGGTAGCCTGAGAGAAGAGATCTACTCTCACCTAACTACAACCTCCTTTCAGGTAGTTGTAGAGAACAATAAGGTCTCCCCTGAACCTCCACTTTTCCAGACTGAACAAGCCCAGCTCCCATAAGGCTTTTTCTCCAGACCCTTCACCATCCTCGTCACCTTTCTCTGGACACGCTCAAGCAACTCAACATTTTTCTTAAACTGAGGGGCCCAGAACTGGACACAGTACTCAAGGTGCAGCCTTACCAGTGCCGAGTATAGGGGAAAAATAACTTCCCTGGTCCTTCTGGCCACACTGTTCTTGATACAAGCCAGGTTCCCATCGGCTTTCTCATTCAATCTCGAAGAAGGCGAGACAGCTTTTTTTTTTTCTCTTTTTTCTGGTGGAACAAACTCCTGACAAACACAGCTGCCTGCACCTGCCCCTGCTGCTTCCAGTCGTCCTGGGATCACTGAGGAGGTGGCCATGGCTGGGGGGTAACAAGGAGCCAGGCAGGTGGGGTAGCAGATCCTCCACCAGGGAAGGGAAGGGAAGGGAAGGGAAGGGAAGGGAAGGGAAAGGAAGGGAAGGGAGGTAGTGCCTGGGCAGCAGCCAGACCCAGCCCCAGGGCAGGAGGTCAGGGCAGCGGTGGGGACCACAGAACCAGTGTGAGCCATGGTTGCAGTGCAACCTGAGGACCCAGGACCCATGGTGCCATAATATAATCTTTACAACACAGGCATGGACTCTGGACAGTCCCTGAGTGAGCTGCCCTGCCGTTTCAGTCCTTTCTAAAGGGGCAGCCAGGACACTGTGCATGCGCAGATGGGAAAATCCCGACAAGGAATTGAGGAGTTTTCACTGAGGAAAAATCCGCAAGGATGCAAAACCACGAAACTTGAAGCGCAAATACGCAAGGTTCACAGGTTATTCCGAGTTGGAAGGGACCCCCAGGATCATCCAGTCCAACTCCCCAACAACTAGACCATGTCACTGGGCTCATAATTGAGTTTTCTCTTAAACACCTCCAGGGATGGCGACTCCACCACCTCCCTGGGCAGACCATTCCAATGAGCGATCACTCTCTCTGTGAAAAACCTCTTCCTANATATCTGTTTGCAACCATAATCGCATTTGTGGAATGGTTTGAATTCCAAATGATGCCTGATATGGCAGCTTTGCACCTGTAAGTGTAGTCACTAAATCTACTTTACAGTTAGAGCACAAGAGCAGTAGTGAAATATGATGGCTGTTAGAGAGAAGAATGAAGTGCTCCTCCCATAGGAATATCCTCAATACATGTTCACAAAATTTGACACGTCAGCCTAAACTGTTGATATGATCTTTCAAGTTTTTATTCTGAAAAACATAACACCAAAAAAGTAATCTTAATAGTTACCATGATACCTTGCAATGGCTAAGTTGACCCATATTTCACACACAGGTTTGTGTTATTCCATAACACATAAGAGTGAGGAAAGTCCTATGTGGAGTAAAAAACCCCGACTTTTGGGAAAACTCACAAACACTCTACTGAAAAAAGCAGTGAGGCCCTGAACTGCTGAGGTTACACCCTAGGAGTGATCTTACGTTCTTATTTTCTGTCATTCATTAATTTTATGCCTGTAATATAACTTGAATTGATACATGTTTTTGTACTTGTCTGGAAAATTATGAAATTATATGTGACCTTCCAAATGTTATGCACCAAAATCCTTATTGACCTATCAATTATTGTCCACTACTTTTTAATTGAGGGACATCTGGATGATGGGAGAGATAGTTTGTATAGTCTCTACACATAGTATAATCATGGCATGGTGTCTAGAATTTTAATGCAGTGATTTAGCATCATTCACTTGGTTGCCATTCCTTGGTGAATGCTGTAATAGACCCAGGCTGGCAAAGAGTAGAAGGATATCTAATTTTCCTGTGATGCCTTTTTCACAAAATCATTTCTTTTAATTCTTATACTGTTGTGACTGGAAGCCTTAGCATCCTGCTGATGGTCAAATCCCTATGAGGTCAGTCGTTTGAGCTCAGAGGATAATTTTTTAGCATGCCGAGCTTATATTTCCTTCAGAGGTGATTACATTAATGATGTCATGACATAAAGCATTTAAGACCACTGGAACTAATTATGTCACTGGTGGATGCTCTGAGATAAACATGTAGGCTGACCCAAAGCAGCAGAGCTCACACATACATCTTCTCCAGACATCTGTTAGGTTTCTAACATACAGGAAAGAAGAAAGTTCTGTCATTTATTAAACTAAAAGGATAATATAATTTTCACTCACTCTCAGACATAGCTCTGGAAACAGTCCTTTTATGGATTACCCTGGGGCGGGGAGGGTGGGGGGGAATATTTATTTGCCTCTCCAGTTACTAATGTAACTTAATTTTTCATTAGATCTTCTCATTCTAACCTTTTGGATCGATATTAGAGCTGATTTAGAAAACTTAAAAGTGAGAGCAAATATAAGACATTAAAAACAATTAACTGCATCATTTTTCTTGATTTTTTTATTTAGAAGCAATATTTTGACTCTATTTTATCAAGTTTTATGATCCAGAACAATTCTTCATAACATAACAGAAAACGACTAACACAAACATTTGATAAAACTATCAGTGACAACATTAGGTTTCTACATAGTAACAAGAATCTCATTGTTGCTTGCTATTTCTACTGGGACCAAGTTCTAATTTCAGGTAAACTGAAACTAACCACTGTGGAGAGACTATTTTGCCAGTGGAAACAATCACCATTCACATTTCTAGATAGGAAAATGGAATTTGGCCAATTTTGGATAAAATGCAATTACAGTGTCATAGAATAAGAAGATAAAGGAAAGTGCATCTATCTCACACAGTATGTTGCTCTTTATATCCTCTAGAATCCCAAGTTTCCCTCCATGTACATTTCATACTTTCTCTATCTCCTACTGCAAAAGGCTTGAGCTGCTGGGTGGCTTAAACAACGGGTGCCTTTCCATACTTTTCGACAGCTCCTCAGTGACTTTTAGAAGTAGTGACACTGAAAGCCCCAGAACTGCCCTTAACTTGCAATGCAGCTGAATTTACCTGCTTTATCTGAAATCAGTTTCTGCAAGCATCCTGAAACACTTGATAATGATGTCTCTTGCTATTCACTAATGAACATTGTAAGTTTTAATTTAAATCCAGTTTAAGTACAATTATTTTGATGATTAATTCTTGAGCAAGAAAACTCAAAGATACTTGAAATAGAGCTAGGTGTTATATTTCTAATCAACTCTAATTTACAAATATTTTTTCTTGCTGTCTTTATATTACCAATTTTTTCCTCTTACAAATGTCAAATTATCAGCTTGTCACAGTGAATCAGAAAGTCCTTCTTGTATCCCTCATCTTGGACATATCATCATGATAGCAACATGCATACTCTGAATATTTTGAGGTCCTTTCTAGAAGGGGAATTTTCACCACCACGGCCCTAGGCGAAGGGCTACATCCCCCCAAGAGAACTTACTCTTCACATGCCTTTTTTGAGGTGCTTCAATCCGTTTGTTTTGTTTCTGCTATTTTTCAGAAGTATATTCCTCTTCATGCCTGACCCTTCCTGCACTTCTTTTCCTGCATTGGGGAAAGCCCCATCAATACCTAATTGATGGCACCGGACACCTCTGGCTTCTTCTGTGGTCGGATTTCACGTCAGTCGCAACTGTCTGGTCCGACTTGTGGATGTGGTTCCTGCTGAGCCTGGTTCCGGTTGTCATTGCCGCTGCTCTGCGTGACAGGGTGAGTGAGGCTCTGGGCTGTTGGCTGTGCGTGACAAGCGCCTCTGCGGCGGCGTGGGGGTGGCTGCTGCCGGGAGCCTGTGACAGACAGAGACCCCGAGGACTGAGATCAAAGGTTAAATGGCTTTTTACTGCCATCTCTTGATAAGCCAGAGGAAAAGTCAGCATAAGCTGATACACTGTCTGGGAAAACCCCACCTGACTAGGGCAGCATTTAGTGCCGGCTGGTGAGGATAGATTTACCTTCTGGATGGACAGAGCACTAATGACGTGCCACAAGTGATGATGGATGAGCATCAGAGATGTGCGGGTAGAGAGGCTGATTATAAATACAATTCATCCTCACTTTCCTGACTCAGGGCTCAGGGAGGCTGGGAGGGAAAAGTGGTTTCTGCCTTTGAGGGAATGAGTAATCTCCTAACGGCACAGTCTTTATTTACTTTATGTACTATGTACTACACAGGGTTTTTTACAGTTGAAAGAGTTTTCAATGGTAAAAACAGGCTTGAAATGCAGGCTCTGTCTATCATCATAAGATATGCTACATGTGGACCCTAGGGCATCTGCAGAAGTCACAGGGACCTGAGTCCCTGATGAATTTCAGTTATGGGGATATTCTGTGGCTAGATTATTCACAGAATCACAGAATTAACAAGGTTGGAAAAGACTATGGAGATCTTTGAGTCCAACCTATTACCTAACACCATCTTGTAATCTAAATCATGGCACTAAGTACCTCATCCAATCTCTTCTTAAACACATCCAGGGATGATGACTCGACCACATCCCTGGCAGCCCATTCCAATGGGAAATCACTTCCTCTGTGAAAAAGTTTTTCCTAACATCCAGTCTAAGCCTCCCCTGATGCAGCTCGAGACTGTGTCCTCTTGTTCTGTCACTGGTAGCCTGAGAGAAGAGACCAACCCCCATCTAGCTATAACTTCCTTTCAGGTAGTTGTAGAGAGGCATAAAGTCATCCCTGAGCCTCCTCTTCTCCTGGCTAAACAATTCCCAACTCTCTCAGTCTCTCTTCACAGGGCTTGTTCTCCAGGCCCTTCACCATCCTTGCTGCCCTTCTCTGGACACAGTCAAGCATCTCAACATCTTTCTTAAGCTGGGGAGCCCAGAACTGGACACAGTACTGACCTAACCAGCGCTGAGTACAGGGGAAGAATAACTTCCCTAGTCCTACTGGCCACACTATTCCTGATACAGGCCAGGATGCCTTTGGCCTGCCTTGGCACCCTGCTGTTAAGTTTCCTATCAATCATTACTCCCAAGTCCCTTTCTGCCTGGTTACTCTTCAGCCGTTCAGTCCCCAGCCCATAGCTCTGCATGGAGTTATTGTGACCAAAGTGTAGAATCCAACACTTAGACTTGTTAAGCCTCATGTTATTGTATCTAGCCCATCTATCCAGTCTGTCAAGGTCCCTCTGCAAAGCCCCCCTACCCTCTAACAGATCAACACTTATTCCCAGCTTGGTGTGATCTGTAAACTTGCTAATGATGGACTCCATCCCCTCATCCAGATCAACAATAAATATGTTGAACAGAACTGATCCCAACACCAAACCCTGGGGAACCCCACTAGTGGCCGACCACCAACTTGATGCAGCACCATTCACGCCCACTCTCTTAGCTTGATTATCCAGCAAAGAGTAAACCTGTCCAGGCCACGAACCACCAGTTTCACTGCGAGAGACAGTATCAAAGACTTTGCTAAAATCCAGGTACAATACATCAACGTTTTTTCCCTCATCAATCTGGTGAGTTACCTGAACATAAAAGGAAATTAGATTGATCAGACAGGATCTTCCCTTCCTGAATCCATGTTGACTGGATCTGATCTCCTTAAAATCCTGTAGGTACAGTGTAATTTCCCGCAAGATGTTTTGTTCTATGACTTTGCCTGGAACCGAGGTCAGGCTGACAGGTCTATAATTCCCTGGCTCCTCCTTCTGACCCTTCTTGTAGATGGGTGTCACACTGGCCAACTTCCAGTCATGTGGGACCTCTCCTGTAAGCCAAGACCCCTGCTAAATTATCAAGAGAGGCTGAGCTAGGTCATCTGCTAGCTCTCTCAATGCCCTAGGATGGATCCTCTCAGGTCCCACAGATTTATGAGGATCTAAGGGGATTAGTAGATCTCAGACATCTTCCTCCTGTCTTATAGGGAGGTTAAACTGTTCCCTGTCTGTGTCTACCAGATCAAGAGACCACTCATCCTGTAGACACTGGCTCCTCAATATTTCACGTTCCACAGCTTGCTTCTGATACCTACACAATTTCCATTTTATTGGCTAGCTAAACCTGTTTTGACGTTGTCACAGTCCAGCCAGCTAAGCTGGAGGTGTGATGGTTTGTTTACTAGATCTCAAAGTGCAAAGAAATCCCAAACAGGCATTAGCTTTGGTCAAATAGTGAAGCTTTATTATCCTGTGAAGCGGGAATCGTGATAGAAGAAAGTGAGATAGAAAAGGTAAAGGGAGAGAGAAAAAGGGTTTAATAAGAAAGTGAGATAGGAAAGGTAAAGAGAAAGGGAGGGAGAAAAAGGGTTTAATAGCTACCACCAGACTAGCAAGTCCTCAGGGCATCCTCATAGACGTCGTCTTCTAAGTGGAGAAGCTTCCAAGTGGGAGAAGCTCCCAAAAAGCAGTTGCTAAGGGGCCATCTCCATACCACATGTTCCCCTTGCCCCCTGTGTTCTGTTCTTTCTCTGTCACGTAAGACCAAGAAGTGTCTGGACAGTGTCCAAGGCAAGGTCAGTTTCGAGTGGCCTTTTGCCAGGAAGTGTGTTTTCGTGGTGCAAGGACAGGGCTGTATGCATATCTTGTTCTGTCTCTGGAGGCTGGCGAGATGGCCATAGCATCCTGTACCACACAGTCTCTGCAGGTCGGGGAAGAGGGTTACAGCATATCTTGTCTCTTCCCCTGGATAATGCAGGAGAGATGGCATATCTTGTTCCACACAGTCCCTTCTCTGTGTTATCATCACCCTGGTTTTCACAGTCCAGTCTT
>WEKX01028911.1:49666-72600 GCA_013390025.1 Pitta sordida
GTCCTGTGGGTCCCTCCTGGCTCAGAATGGCCTGTGCACCTGTGAGGGAACTAGGTTTATGTTCACCACTCTGGGGTGTGCGTTCGATCTCTGTACGGGCGTTAGATGGTGAGTTGGACTACATGATCCTTGTGGGTCCCTTGCAACTCATAGTATTCTGTGATTCTTTGTGATTCTGTGAATATAGGCCTGACTGCAATTATTCTACTACCGTAAAAAATTTCAGCATAGAGAATTGTGGAATTCTTTTATCAGAAAGCAATTCTTCTCTTCTAATTTTGCTGATTTTAAAAACTTTTCACCAAATTGATGTTTATTATGTGACTATCAATGTATCATACTAAAGATTAGCCTGATGTACAAGCCACTCTAACTTTAGTATTGACCATTGAAAGTGCATGTTGGACTTCTTCACTGTTCTACTGTTTCTTTCTTGTCCATACCTTTTATTTCATGTATGTATAGTCCCCTAGAAAGTTTCTATTAATTTTAGGGATATATTTCCACTCAATCCCAGAAAAGATGCGAGTATAGTCAGCCCTCTTCCACTTCATGCCACCCATATTGCAGCTTCACATCTTAGCGGCATGATTTTTCAGTGTTTAAGGAGGCCTCTTTTCACAACTGCGCATGCGTGACCTGACACACGTGAATATTCAATTAGGCAGCATGAATATGCAAATCAACCCACACAATTGCAGCGGCAGTGCCCCCACTCCCGGCACAGTGGGCACGATAGTGGTGGCCCCCCCTCTCCCAGCACAGCGGGCGCAGCAGCAGCCCCCCCCACTCCTGACGCAGTGGGTGCAGCAGAGACAGTGGCCCCCCTGTTCCTGCCACAGCGGGCCGCCAGTACAGCTGTAGTGGCTCCACTCTGGGCAGGGTCGATGTGGCGGTGGCTCTGCTCCTGCCACAGCCAGGCACCTGCCCCACTCCAAGAGAGGAGGCTTCGTGCAGTTATGAAAGATTTACACACTCTCAGGTTAGACATGGTGTCGGAGACTTTCTCAAATGATTCTCCAAGACGTACTCATCTACCCTGAGTATGGAGAGACCACGACTACCCACCTGGAGAGACACCAGGACAGCGGCATGGGCGGCTTCCCCGCACCATTGTCCCCAGCCAAGTGGAAAATAGGTTTTTTCTGGCATGGGGTGGCTGTGGGCACACTGAAACACCGACACGAACGCTGACACATAGCAGGGCAGTGCCAAAACAGTGCCAGAGTCCCGGGGGGCCGTGTGAGGGGCAAATTTGCATATTAATGAGCTGCCAATCAACATGGAATGTGGGCTTTGCAGGAGATTAATAAGACCATGGTTCCATGGTATAAGAGACCCAACCGTATAACGTAATAGCCAAAAGCAAAGAAACCTGCTTATAGAGTCACATACCTAATTCATTAAAAACAACAAAAGGCCTGCAACTAAGATTCAGTTCATTGCATTGTTAAAATAGAATCTAAATGGATTTCCACAGAAAACTCAGAAAATGTCATGCTTTAAATTAAGAAAATGTATCAGGAATTTGTAAATGAATGCCCACAGATGCGAAGTAATTGAGAGGGTCCAGAGAAGAGCGACAAGGATGGTGAAAGAATTGGAGGACAAGCCCTATAGGGAGCAGCTACGGGAGCTGGGGTTGTTCAGCTTGGAGAAGACGAGACTCAGAGGTGACCTGATTGCTGTTTACAACTACCTGAAGGGAGGTTGCAGCCAGGTGGGTATGCATCTCTTCTCTCAAGCTGACGAAACCAGAACAAGAGGACATAGCCTCAAACTACGCCAGGGGAGGTTTAGGCTGGATGTTAGGAAGAGGTTTTTCACCGAGAGAGTGATCTCTCAGTGGAACGGTCTGCCCAGGGAGATGGTGGAGTCACTGTCCCTGGAGGTGTTTAAGAGAAGACTCGATGAGGAGCTCAGTGACATGGTCTAGATGGTGGGAGGCTTGGATGGATGGAGCGTGGTGCCCATGGTTCCACGCTTGTGGGTCTGATCCCTGGGTGGGCGTTCGCTTGGGAGTTGGACTAGATGATCCTGTCGGTCCCTTCCAACTCATAATAACCTGTGAACCTGTAATGCGTGATTAAATAATGTAATGTAGCATGTGCCTTACATACTTAGGTACAGTGGGGGGCAGCCATAGTATTAGAGCACCAATCTACATGTTACGGACCATATGGCACACTTCTAGATGACTTGCAAGCTGCAGCTGGTGCAAAATGAAGTTCCTATTTACTTAGGAGATCTGGCAGGTAAATACCTTATGCTAGTGTTATTTTTACTGCATGCTCCCACAGTACAAATTCACACTGTTGATGCTAATTGCTAACCCTGTGTATGTTTTTGATGCTTGTTACCTGAAAAGTTCCTTCTACTCATGGTAAATCTCTTTTGATTTACCATGAAGTAAATTAGTATTTACTGAAGTAATTGTATCTGGTTATCTTTATATCTTACCTCTCGTAATTTTAAGACAGTTTTGGTGGAAAAAATCTTTCTTCACCTTGTTGCTATTCACTTTCATTCGTCATAGCAATTTTTCAAATATTTTTTCTCATCGCACCCAATATTTAATTTTAAATACATTTAAAATTTTAAAATTTTAATACATTTAAAACATTTTTCCAGGAAATGTTTTTCCATGACCAGCCTTCTAGAATGCCATTAATTACTGGAAGATTGAAAAATATTGATGACTTAGGTTCCTCAGTTACTAAGAGCTAGGTCTGAAAGAGTGTCACATCTTACTTAATTTGTTAAATCTCACATCTCTCTCCAAAGACAACAAAAAACCCAACTTATTTTAGATCTTGATCCAATCTGTAATCCATTTTTTTTCCTATGGGGCTATTTTTTTTCATTTTTCACTAGATGATGTGTGACAAAATCTTCCTCAATACACCACCAAACACAATATGCCGAACCCTCCTAATATGCCCAGGTCAGTAAATAGTTTCTTTTGCCTGTCTCCATGAGAGTACACCCTGTGATCAATCAATCTTATTATGATACAGTATCGCAGCTATACAGGCTTGATTAATTACCCATCTTTCTGGGGTATAATTTTCTACTAGAGAGAAAGAAATTGTCTCCTCCTCCAGCAAATCACTCTAGCATATATGAAGTATTTAATTATTTCAATTTTAGAGGAAGAATGATGAGCTGGGGTGGTGCTTGTGGTACAGCTTACAGTACTGGTCTATTTTCCTAAAGATACCAAGCTCCACCTTTAGCTTGTGTATATGTCTGTTGACCCGCATCAAATGAATGTCTGGTTGATTCTTTAGTTCTCCCCTAATTCTGATGCATTTCTTTTAAAACAGAGCATTCTTCTTCTGTTTTCAGAATAAAGGAATGAACTGAACGCCTGTCAGAACTGCATCTGACAACATTTTTTCATAGAAAAATCATTTAAGAAAGCTGCCAGTTTTTTACTCTGCCTGTATAATAACCAACCTACATAATCACATAAGGATCAAGAATAACAAACACTAAAGCATATAAAAGGCATATTTTGTCTTTCTGAGATGAAGTAGGGAATCTCAAGTTCTCCTGGTATCATCCTTTTGCATATTCAATATTTTCCCACTAACATTTTGAATATTGGGAAGAAAAGTTTCCTTTCACTTGTGGTATTACTGTCAAACCTCCATAAAGAAACCTATAGAATATACATTTATGCAAGCAAGCAGTATTCCTATCAGATTGGCCTGTTAAGTCCTGAACTCAGTAACAATTCTCTCAGGACTGAAACAGTCTTGCAAGCCCAAGGCTGACGTTTCAGTGCATCCATGTTCTCAAATGCAGCAAAGCCCGTACAAGCGTATTTGACCTTAAGCATTTGCTTAAGCCCCTCTTTCTGCAAAGCATTGTTTTAACACTTTGCTGAATCAGACTGCTGGTTAGGAGCCAGCTTTTGGCTGAGATGTTAAATTGAAGCCCCTTCCACCCAGTTCCTTTGAGAGGGATCAAGGCCATGGAGACCTTTTTTCATTGGTTTTGGGGTTTTGCAGTAATAGTTCTGACATGAAATTATATGAAGAGGTCTTTCTTGAATGCATATAGTTACTGTTCTTTGTCTACCTTTGCAGGAAGTAATTTAGTTGTGAAGGTTTACAGAAGGTTAAAGCAAAAGCGCCCCAAAACAGAATCACAGAATATTCTGAGTTGGAAGGAACCCACAAGGATCACCGAGTCCAGCTCCTTAATGGCACCACAGCCTCCCGGGTGGGAATCGAATCTCCGGTCTCCCGCATGAGAGGCACAAAACGAAACAAAATGACATCACATGCCCTATGAGGAGCGACTACAGGAANACTGCATCACTCTTTGTTTCTTTTAACACGTAGCTTTCCACTTCCAAGAAAAGCGCTCCAATCCTGCATATGACTTTTTATCTCGAGGGAGATGCAGCTGAGTGCGGGATGACTTTCACCACCCTTTCAATAGATTCCTACAATTTTTTTTTTTTTTTTTTTTTTTTTTTTTTTTTTTTTAACGGTAGAAAACAGCCGGAGAGATCTCGCGTTAGTTCTCGCTGGAATACCCAAGGCATGCACGACTGCTGCTCCCTCAAGGCCGACGGGATGCACCAGCATGTTCGCAGCAGCGCAGCATCGGGTGCAGGCACCCCCAGCCCCGGGCGGCGGGGCGGGGAGAGGGAACCATGGGGGTAGAGAGCTGCTGGGAGCCGGGGAGCTGCCCGGGAACAGGGGGAGAGCCGCCGAGGTGAGAGTGGGAGCCGACCGGGACGGGGGGGAAAGGAAGGGAGAGGGCAGAGACGAAGGGATGGGAGAGAGCCGAAGGGATGAGGACGGATGACAAGGAGTCGGAGGGATGGACGGCTCCTTGTCACAGAAGCCGGAGGCCTGGGAAGGGATGACAAGGAGCCGAAGAGATGAGTCGGACGCGGCGCCGCCGCTGGGCCGGTGTTGCGGCGCCCTCTGGCGGTAGCGGCGCGGACGCACCACCGCCCCCCGAGCGTGGTAGCGGCGGAGGAGCGAAGATCCCAGGACCTGCCGTCCCGCAGGAACTCCGCTCTCTTTTCCGGCGACAGATGCTTACCATTGGGAAGGGTCTACTCTCCTCTTTCTTGGAAATAATCGAACTCAACTCTTACGTAAAGCACAACAAGTTAAAAGGAACAAATCACATGCAGATCTTATGTCTACGTGGATGTTACTTAGCTTGTGACTGTATCGCAAAGTTGAGGGTTTGCCCTGTTTGTACTAATGACATGCCATATAACATTATTAAGATATTGCTGCGGCAATATTGAGTATTGCTGCAATGTTGAAATTGACAATATTGAAATTAAAGATGCCAATAACACTACCATATCTGTAACACTGCTGCAGATATTTCATATTGTGAAATTTCATTTCATTTTATTGCATGAAATGAATTTTCACTTAATGAAATAAAATAAAATTTTGAATTTTCACTTAATTTCATTTTATTTCAAGAAATCTGATTATATTTCTTTTAATTTTGTGCAATTTCATTTGATGAATGAGATAAAATGAAATTTTGTCTTTTCATTTAACTTTATTTCATTCATTTATAATATTATGAATATTCATTTATATTCATTCATTTAATTAAATTTCTGGTCATTTAATTTCAATATTTTTATTGTATTTTATTTTGTGAAATTTAATTTCATTTTATTTCAAGAAATTAATTTTAATTAATGAAATTTTTTAAATGTTGAATTTTCATTTCATTTTGTTAAATTTCATTTCATTTGAAGAAATTTTATCTTATTCCACTTCATTTAATGAAATTTCATTTCATTTTATTTCATGAGGCCTCTTTGGCCTGTTTCACTTAACCCTCCAATGCTCCTATAATTTTTACTCCCTCTTCCTTATCTTAGACTGAGGTGGTGATGTTTAGAGGGTTTCTCTACTAATGGGAAAAGAGTAGAGAGGAAGGAAGATAAGATTTCATCTCTGGTGAAACTTTTATTTAATAAATACTGGATTCAGTTGGGATAAAGGGGCACCCAGAGGGAAAAGAATGAGACAGGCATGTATGAAGATGCAGATCTTCCATGGAGCGATTTCCAGGGAGAGATCCTGACATCCTACATTGTGCTGGAGTTAGTAAGGGGAGAGATCCTCACATTAGGCCCCTTGAAATCCCTTTGGCCCATGGTTAGAGTCCAGAGTCATCAAGGTAATGTCAGTGAAGTTTTTTCCTCTGAATTCTTCATCAGTGGATCTGCTTAATTGCTTTATCTGAGTATTGATAGGCTGCAATCACATCACTCCTCTCAAGTTAGAAGAGAAACATTAACCCAGAGCAGAGTACATAATGGGGACCTGTTTATCACAGATGAAAGACTGAATTCAGACAATTCTACTTTTGCAAGCACTAGAGACACTGTTCTCAATAGACAGCAGCTGCTACTTGTTTTATCAAATAGATGTACAAAACAAAAGCATGGTTGGTTGTGAAGCTTTGCCTTAGACAAGTATTAGGTTGTTCAATATCTACCATTTGTCAGGCCAGTTGTGTTTATTGAATGCATTTGAACTGCACAGGTTTGTTCTGGCACATCCACTGTGTAGAGCTG
This sequence comes from Pitta sordida, assembly GCA_013390025.1. Classification (NCBI taxonomy): domain Eukaryota; kingdom Metazoa; phylum Chordata; class Aves; order Passeriformes; family Pittidae; genus Pitta; species Pitta sordida. Next base: position 56,250 of record WEKX01028911.1, read on the forward strand.
GAACAGTCAGGAAGGGAAGCCTTTGGGGGAGGGAGGGAGAAACTAAAGACTGACCTTCCTGTATACTTGTTTCTGCTTTCCTGCACTCCACTAACAGCCAGTCCCACATGATACATGGTGATTGCTGAAACCTGCTGCCTGCTGAGTCTGATACTTTCCAAAGGCTGATTGTAGCTGAGAAATGGATGACCCTTGCTCTCATACATCCACACACAATACAAATAATATTTCTTGGGCAGGAACAAGATGGGGATTTTTTTTCCCCTCTTCTTCACTCTATATGGGAAAGGCACTGCCTCTTATTGACTAATGTCAGTTATAGACTCAGGGCTATTTTTTATATAGCATATAGCATTTTGTGGTCTATCACATCTGATTTATGCTGCTTATTTTTCCCTTGATGTGGTTGCCTGACGTGGAAATGCCCGCAAACACAATGAGCAAAAGCAGTTCTTTACTCATGGTATGATCCCAAGTGGTACTTTCATTGGTCTCACATTTACTTCCAGTAATATGATTTATCTTGTTGGCAGCTGGAATGGTTCCGGCTGTGATGCTCATGTGCTCTTTCTCCGAGGCTCTTGTTCTCTTTCTGTTATATGCGCTCAACAGATGTGAGAAAGAATAAGGAGACATACAATGCAAATATATATCTTACAGAGGGCATGAACTCAACATGTTTCACAGGCTGCTCAGGTAAAATATGAGCTGTCATTAAGTGTTACTAACCATGCTGTGGGGCAAGAGATTTAATAACTTAATGAAAGACAAACATTTATGAACTTTAGACTAGGGCTAATGAATGAGAGCTCACTTGCAGCAGCAGATGTGATTTAAGAGTTTCCCCATCACCTTGGAGGTGCTCATTCCTCATCAATTACAAGAGATCACTGGGCTTTGGTTGTGCCCTTTGATGGTATGACTGCACCATCTCCTAGATCTTTGCATGGATCTTTCTCAAGAAACAACAAGAGTCTGTATTTTTTGAAAACCATAATTTCCCAGATCACATAAACGGTGCAGTTGGCACAAAGAAAGGGAATATGTGATAGTCTCTTGGAGAAGAACCTGAAATACTTGTCAGTGAGTGGGAAATTGGTAAAGACAGATTTTAAAATTAGATATGCTACAACTATAATAATAATATGGCAACATGTTCTTATACCTCAATAATGCCCAAAATATATTGTGTTCTAAGTAAGCCTAACCCTGTAAGAGACATGCAAAATCCCACCCAGAACACACAAGCTAAATAGAACAGAAGATGATGAGAAAAGATATTTGCAATTAATTAATTTGCAATTAATCATGCCATTGAAGAAATCTTCTGCTTTATTAGAGGCAAAATTATATTAATGCTATCTTAAATCTATTTAAAGGATGTATTGCACATCATCTTGTCACCTACTCTCTTTTCTTCAGAATCATTCACAAACATTCTTAAACAATATTCTAAAAGTTGAAAAGATTTACAGTTTTAATTTAAAACTAAAAGTATTAAACATTATGAGAATTTTGTAACATTATCACGGTAGAGCTGGGAAAACAAAGAAACTCTGCAATGGCTCCGTGTTCCTTAGTTTCTAATAATATTTGATTACACAGACAAGTGAAGAGGAAATCTATCAAAAAGTTATACTTTAAATTCTGTGGGTTATAATAACCATTTTGAGGCAAGTCAGATTTGGGGTTTATAAAATTATGAACGTATCAACAAGAAAGTATATATTTGCATAAAAGAAAAATATATTCGTATTAAGTTCATAAAATATTGCTTGTAATATTTCCAAAAACACAACACACAAACCATGGCTTTCTGATCTTGGCATTAGTCCTATTTTCACAAAGTGTAAGTTAAGAGTTATTTTTGCCTTGCTGCAAAAGAAGCAGCCATCTAATTCAGGCCACAGGAGGCCCCCACAGAGCAGGTAAAACAGCAAACTTCCACAGCCTCCCTGGATTTCATATTAATAGATGTGCAGAATGTCTGCTATATGGACTTAGCATACAGAGGAGACTCACAGCTGACAAGACGAATAGAGCATTAGCAGTTCTGTCAAGGCATAGACACGAAGTCTATACTTTCGATGCTGATGAACAACAAAGCTCGGTGAAATAGACAGTCACTTAAGTTGTTGGAATACCAAGTACAGTACCTTTCACACTTTGAAATAACTTCTGTAGTAATAAAAGTCACTGTGACAATATAGTACTATTGTTGCAAATTTCATCTATTCTCCTCTTGTTTATAAGCTCCTCTGTAATAATACTTTACCCATCAGAATACATTGAAATGCATTTCATTATCCCAATCAGTCCCATGAGCCACTGCTTTATTGTATTGCATTTCCTTCCTACTGTATTTCACAGTATCACAGTGTCACAGTATTAGCAAGGTTGGAAGAGACCTTGGAGATCATCAAGTCCAACCTGTAACCCAACACCAACCCATTGTCTAAACCATGGCACTACCCACAGGACCATCCAGTCAAACTCCCCACCAACTAGACCATGTCACTGAGATCTTCATCGAGTCTTCTCTTAAACACCTCCAGGAATGGCGACTCCACCACCTCCCTAGGCAGACCATTCCAATGAGCGATCACTCTCTCTGTGATAAACCTCTTCCTAACATTCAGTCTAAACCTCCCCTGGTGTAGCTTAAGGCCGTGTCCTCTTGTTCTGGTGTTGTCAGNTTGCTGATGATGGACTCAATTCTCTTGTCCATATCATCAATAAAGATGTTGAACAGTGCCAGGCCCAACACTGACCCCTGTGGGACTCCAGTAGTGACTGGCTGCCAGGTGGATGTGGCACCATTCACCAACACTCTCTGAGCTCGTTCATCCAATCAGTTCCTAACCCAGCATAAAATGTTTCTGTCCAGTCCATGTTCTATGAGTTCCCCCTGAAGCTTATTATGGGAAACTGTTGCTAGCCATCACTTTTTTTCCTGTCTTTGCCTGCATATTCCAGGTCAACTTTTGTAGTATGTTAAAAGTAATAAAACCTTGATACTGAAGTTGCAGCAGCCACATATATAATTGCATGCACAAGTGTTTAAAGTGGGAAGAGGCAGGGCACACATTTGGTTTCTGGGCCCCTTTTTTTTTTCTTTTTTTCTCTATCATTGAAAAGTCTTGAGATTGTTAAACAGGAGGAGGAAAAATATGTACTGTTTATGAGGCTAGTTTAACTGTATTCCATAAATATATAGTCCCATGCCAAAAACTTGCATCTAAGACTCAAGCATGCAAGACCATAGAGAACGTGCTGAACTTTGACACACTAATATCATGCCCAAAATTTCATTAGTTCATTCTGCTTTAAGCATCAATAAGGTTTTACTGCCTGGTCTTATAACAAAAGCTTTAGTTGGAGGTAAAACTTTCCTCCAAGACATAATTCTAAGTGCAACATTGCCATGTCTAGCTTCAGCAAGGGAACTCTCTTGGTCTTCCTACTACACCATGTGTTTCTAGTATAGTATGAACTGCTGCTGTGGCTTAAGTGTTGAGAAAAAGTTGATTAAGAAAATCAACTGTGAAGAAGAATTCTGTAGGAGTTATTTGGTAGGTAATACAGTTAAACTACTTCTGCAGTCACAGTCCTACAACAAACAGTAAGAAAATGAGACTAGGACAGGGAGAATGATTGGCAAAACCAGCTGTAACTCCAGAAGAGAGAAAAGACTCTGAAGAAAGATTGAAGTTGTGCAGACATATTCTACAATAAGAGAAAAAAAGAAAAGGAAATAGATGTCTAGAGTAGACTAGTTGGAGAGAGACAACAAAATGAAAGAAAAAACAAAAAGAAAACCATGACAATTACTTTTAAAAAATCATTAAATAATTTTTAGCATAGTTTGCTATATTTGCATTTCACTGCTTTCTTTTACATTTGCATTTCAGACAGCAGGAAAATTGACATTGATTCTAAGAACTGCTTTTACCACTTCCTTCAAATTCTGAGTTCTATAAGTACTATTCTATTTTTGTCTTTTACATTTGCATTGTCTTCCTTCTCCAGATTACCTTTATGAAATCAAGATTGATCACTAGGATAAGAAAAATAAGTCTTTCTGTCCCTCTGACGATATTCATTTCTATACAGTTAAGAGATTCACAAGTATTTCTTTATATTGGTAATAATTCTCACATTCCAAATTGTCAAATATTATCTTTCTCTACCTATTTATATATGTCTGCACTTGATGATATGATGACTCTTTAGAATAAAAGACTCCCTTTTTCATTAGCGTTTTGTTTCTTCATTTTATTATCCACTCTTAAACCCTTGTAGTTCGGGATGACAGTTTCCTTTTAGGTTGACCTTTTCCACTAGATGGCACATTGGGCCACAGGAGAGGCAGAAGAGACACAGATTTCTGGGCTGTGATGTAAAAATGCATGTAGTGCTTAGAAAAATACTCAACTCAAGAGCAATAGATTTCTTATCTATTGGTAACTGGAATAGCTCCATTGACTTCACTGGGATATGCTGATCCATAATGGCCAAAACTTAATGTGTACTGCCTTTTTTTTCTAAACTGTGTTATCACCCCTCTTGGAAGTGGATAATTTCTATATTTACTATAAAAGCTGTCCCTTATATTACATATATCTTAATATCTCCTTCTTCAAAGGTCTTTAGAGACCATTAGTATGAAGATTTGAACTTCAGGTGAAATTGTACCTGGTTAACATACCAAAATGCTACTAAAAGAGTGTACAGGCACAGTACAATAAATAAAAGTATGTAGATGATTTCAGTGAAAAGGACTAAAAAATATTTGCCTGAATTATGGATTTTGGTTTTAATTTCTACAACCTCTTCAGTGAAAATTACTGATGTCTATGCTTTATCTAAGAATTTCTGGGTCAGAATTTAGATATCCTTCTTTGCTGCCAGAGGACTGGTTGCCCAACAGCCTTTGACTGCCCATCTGTTGTTGGAAGAGGAAGTTATTCAATCCTATGTCAGATAAATTTTAAAAGTCTTGGCAGACCTAGAAGCGAGAATATTGGAGGTAAAGTTGCTGAGTGAATATCAAACCCTTTATTTATTTGTCTAAGAGCTACAGAAATCATCCCTGTAAAGACTCCCTTATTGCTCTTATGACTCAGATTAAGTTTGGCCTACACCAAATATAGCAACTTCTATATTTTGTTTCTTTTCTCAGGCCACAGTGGAATTTCTGATATCTGGGAAGCCATCCAGATCACCAAATGAATTCCATGACTACATTCCACAGGGTCCATGACACTTACCCAGGTCCTCCCAGCTGACATTTTCCTCATATGGAAAGTCTTTAAAGAGATTTACACTTAAAAGCTTTTATGCACCTAGTGCCATCACATAACATTTGTTGCTCCAGCTCTTTTTTGACCTGAAGTGAACTCCAAGCAGTCTCTAAAAATAGGCCTTCAGTTTGAGGGGTTTTTTTAGTATCACACTATTACACTGTTTATGACTTTGCAGTTATTGAGACTATAGCATAACCACTATCAAAAACTGGAACAAACCAAACCAATTCAGTGCTATATTTCATTCTTCTTTGGATGTATGCCCAGGCTAATGCCAAGGAAACCCTAGAGTAAGTAAATGTGACTTTTATCTAAGCTACAAATCTCAGCTACAGAGAAGGTCACAAATCCTATGGCAAGGACTTTCCATGAGAAATGTTCAGTTTTTTTCTTCCCCCAAAGAAAAGACATGATAGTAATGGTCAATAAGGTATTTGATTTCAAATACTATGCAGAAACAAAGATGCATGGTGCAGAGATGGAGTGATCATGCCAGCCAATCCCATATAGAAAGTATGGGCTGTTTTAGATAAGTTGGATCTTTTAAGTGGTCTTTAGAATTCATTTGGAGAACAGACCATTGCAGCCCACCTTTGAGATATGAGGGTAAATCATCAGTTCTAGGAGCACAACATGAAACTCATAAACACAGTACAGTCATCTTCTAAAAACAATATGAATAGAATAGCCCCAGTATTCTCCACCATGCCACCAATACCTGCTGGGTTTCATCTGACCTTCAATCTTACGTCCCTAAAATTTCCTACACCAACCGTATCTTAACTTATCTTGCCTAAAGACCCCAGAGGGGCATCTAGAACTGAATAAGATGCACCTGAAGAACATCAACATCAACAATGCCCTTTTCATCATGAAGAAAAGGTCAACCTGAAGCTGCCTGAACGAGAGTGAAAATATCTACTGGGTGGAAGAGATGAAACACCATGAGCTATACATGTCTATGAATGACCATCCATTTTTGTATTCACACCTGTGTGACATGGGTTTACCTCTTTTGAAAAAAAATTTGAGGTATGAGACATTATATCCAAAGCTGTGAAATATGTCAAAGGTAAGAAAAACACTGATAGAAATTAAATTGTTGACATGCTAGCAGTTAGTAACTTAAGGGCTCAAGGGAAAAATATTACAATGATTTAAATTTAAATTCCAAGCTGGAAATCAAGACTTAGTTTCAACTCAGCTAACCCTTCAGTCCATGCTGTTACTGAGTGTTATGGATGCAAAACCTGAGCTTTCTCTACTCAGAAGGTGTCCATCTGAAAAAGCAGTCTAGAGGAGATGGTCTGAAAAGAGAGACTGGGAGTAATCAAACTTAGAGGCTCTATATTTTCTAACACAAATCATAGTAGGAGCACCTCAAATCCACCTTCTGTAACTCTGGGTGTTAACTTTTGTTCCACTGGCTTAGTTAGAGATGGAAGTTAAAATAGCTGTTTTCCTAGAGAGGAACATACCTCTTCATCACTGCTACCCAAGAGCTAATCCTGATAACATGGCTACACATAATGATCACCAATTCACAGTGCTCCTAAATTTTCCCTGGAGATCAAATATGTTGAGCGGGAGAGAAAAGCAAAAAGTCACTCTAAAGGATTGCAAAGGACATCCTTGGGTTGCACAGGCCATGGTTTACTGCTATGCTTGCTGTCCCTCCAGCAGGAGTAAAATAAGTCCCTAAAAATAATTCCTGCTACTGCTGCTAGACCCTGCAAATTAATCAGTTGCATTTTATACTCATCTGCATAAGTGACTGCCAAAAAAGCTTGTGAAACTGGCTTGAACACCTGAGCACAGCGCAGCAGCAAAATATGTAAACTAAATAAGGTCATTTGGTCCCAACACCACGTATGATGGAACAGCTTGTTAAATATTATCCTGGGAATCATATAAAATTAAATATTTTTAGAATTTGAACAGCTTTTTCTGTTTGCTAGAACTTAGAAGGAAAATAATACTTGATAGGCACTAAGCACTGATAACTTAGGAGTTCTGGCTTACATCTAAATAGCTGTAACTTCTGACATAATTTAATAGTTATTATTAATATTTATTAGTACTTATGGTAGCATTTACATTAGATATCAGTAATTATCAGTGGAGTAGTTTATAAAAAATAACCTAGAAGAGCCCCTTTAATTGATCAAACACTGCTTAGTCAGCATGTCCTGAATCTTTATCTGTGAGCCTGAATGAAATGTGAACCAAGACTTTATTTTTATTTCTGACTGCCCAGTCACTCTTCCAGTGGGCTCCAGCTAAGTGATGTGTCATAGGTCTGAAGAGAGCTGGGTAGCACCTTCAGAATTTTCTTCTTCCTAGAAAATGGCTTTTAAATAAAAATAGCTATGTAGGAGCATGTATATTTGGGTAAATCTCTTCTGAAGGAAAGGCAACTTTTTGATCTAAAACTTCCTTGTTCCCTAGAAATTTGTTTGGGAGCTCACTAAGGACCAGCGAAAGCTAGTAAGCCTTTAGCCAAACAAAACAAAGGATTGCAAGAGCTACATAGATAGCAATAACATTCCTACCTGTCGCAGGAGCCTCATTTACCATCTTTACAACTGAATTCCAGCCCTTCTCAAGTCCTTGCTGGGCAGCAAAAGGCCATAAACCCAGAGAGACAGACAAGTAGCTCAAATGCTCAGAAATTGCAGGCATCCCTTTCAACACTATCTTCTTGCTCTGGTTTTTCCCAGTTTACATATCCTGACAGATCTGTAACTGTCATGGCAGCCAGCTGCTGTATTTTCTTCAAGTGAGGGAAAAATCAGTGTTGCTAAAGACACATGGTTTACTCTTTTCTTTTTTTGGAGTTAGAGTTCCCATAGGTCAGGCTTTGTAAGAAAGCTTTCAAAATTTCCTTTAAAACAGACCTGCAAAATTGCATCTGGAGGAATTTAGAATTCTGTCAGATTTTTTAAATTTCTTTTAAAGTGCATGGCAAATGTGCTAAAAAAGGTCATGTATACATTTTTAATGGGTCTAAAATACATTTATTGAACTCATAACCCTGTTAAAATTGTAACAGTGTTGTTCTACAGCTTAAAGTTCCTTTGTTATGTGATAGGTATGCAGTTGGGTCTCCTATATCGCACCCCCACGACCTTAATTGGGATCCGTGTAGCCCCACTTCTGCATTGAATGGCAGCCACACTGCCGCTGCCGCCCCTGCCACCCCCGCCGCCATCACCCACGCCGCCGCTGCCACCCGTGCTGTCCTCCCTGCTGCCCGAGCCACCACTGCCGCCTGTTCTGCCGCCCATGCCGCCGCTGCAGCGGCGGCCGGTCACACATGCACAGTTGCAAAACGGGTCTTCTACATCGCTAAAAAATCATGCCACTAGGATCTGAAGCTGAAATATGGGGGGCGCGAAATGCAAGAGGGCCAACTGTATTGTAAATATTGAATGTGTGTTATGATTCATTGTAAAGGTCATTTACATAACAATGAAATTCTAAATATTCCTGGGCTAAGGAAGCTCTCATTGATTAAGCTTTTTGTTGCTATTCACCTAATGGTGAATGTTTGCTCATAATTTTCTTTCAGTTTCGAGATTAGTGATGTGGTTCCCCTGGAAATACTGTCCTCAGATGTTTAGAGTGAGAACTCCTTCTCAAATGCACAATTGTTGCCTACCATACATGGAGATGCAAATTTATGTTGCCTTTTGCTCCAATAATCTCATGTTAGTAAGAGCAGCAAACTAAAACCCTGGGACATGTCAACAACAGTAGGCCAAATGCAAACCTCTATTCTTCTACCTGGCTTGTCATGAATATGAGGTCATTTTTACTTGCTTTGTTGTTGGGTTTCCTGTGTGCTTTTTCATATTGTTGACCTTTAAAGTTCGCAGGGACTTTACTTGACACAGATCCTCAGTATTAACTTGATTTTCATTTCTCTCTCTCCCTCTTCCTCTCCATATGTCTTTTATTCAGTGATTGGGGCATGAATCATAAAAATAGAACCACAATGGTGAATATGATTTTTATGTGTTTGGGTAGAAATTTCATCTCAGGTTTTACAGGAAATGAACATGAATTTCATTATTATTTATGCCACTGTATCAGAGAGGACCAATTAAGCTATCTCCCGGGGTTCCCAGCAGAATTACCGGAAAGAGATTGAAAGCAGGAGCCTAGGTTAACTGCTCTCCTTTTCCCCTAAAGGAAACTATGTATTTCTCTTCACTGCACAGGAGTTAAAGATTGGTTTCATGAGTGCCTCCTCCTTATCCTCTTTGTTTCAATTTAACAATGCTGGAACTGGTTCAGCCCAATGAGCAACCCAAATATCTCCCATTTTGAAGCAGAAGAGCAAAGAACTGAGCAACCCTTCCACCTGGTAAAATGTATGAATAGTACAGCAGGAATTCTCAGCCAGCCAAATTTGACTCTTTCTAAGCTTCTTTAGACAGATAGATCAATTTGGTGGACTCAGAATATATCAGAAATGGAGAATTATACCTTTACTCAGTCTTTTTTGTATGTATTTTCCATGATTCCTGGAATTCCACAACCTAGGATCTATTATTCCTAATGGTGCATTTCAACTTTATTTATTTCTGAGTGTAAGTAATGTTATGATAAATAGGGTTTATGATGTTATAAATTGTTCACATATTTTCAAACATAATTTCTTATATTATAAAACATATTGCTACATCATGAAAGTGTGTTCATTAGCCCTGAAGAGCAGCTCATCATATGAATTTCAAGACCTAGCTTGAAAATAGTATATTTTAAAGTTTATTTTCAGTTTGTTTAGTAACCAGTAATGTATGGCATTAGAAAACTTCCATCACATTAGCAGGCGATGCCAGGCAGACAGTTGGATAGCTTTATCTGAAGCTGTATGGCAATGACAATGCCTGTGGTGATAGCAATATGCCAGAATCACAGAATCACAGACTCACAGAATTAGTAAGGTTGGAAAAGACCATAGAGATCATTGAGTCCAACCTATCACCTGTTACCTAACCTAACCTGTTACCTAACCTGTTGTCATCCTGCTACCAACACCCATGCTACCAATAACACACTACCCTAATACCACACTGTGGACTTTCTACTGTTTATCTGCAATACTGTTGTCAGCAAACTTACAGATTCCAGTGATATAGAGTAGTTTTCTCACATGGTCAGTAACAAAGTGCTTCAAGATAAAACTCCCACTTAAGAGAAGACATGTCACTGCCAGAACTGGAAATCTGATAACTGTGAGATGTGGCAAATTATATTCCCATTCCCAGTAAGAAGACCATAATTGTCTCGACTCTCTAATAATTTATTTAAATACTTAAAAATTCCAAATGGACAATTGAACTTGCAAATAACTTCACAATCCTCTCTATTTATGAACAACATCCCGTCTGTAATTAGTTTTTTTATATATTATCTATATACATCTAATCATCTAGAATTTAGATGAATTTTCTCAGAAATAAGGAGGACCTAATGCGTAACTCTTTGGAGGCATGTCTTCTGTAAGATGTGAGATGAGTTCTGTGAGATGACTTCAGAAAAGTCAGTGCTGCTCTCAAATCTGGGGTAAAATTATTGATAAAACATCAGGTTTAATTTTGGAACAGGGCAAGTACCTTAGGCCTCACAGGAAGCCTGTGGGTTTACACACTGTCTTATAGGGATAAATCACCCTTTGTATCTGCTGTGCCACTGGTGGAGAGCAGGTCCTAACCACTAATTTCAACCTACAGACTCCAGAAGTCTAACACTTTAGACTTCTTGCTTAGCTTTCTCAGAGATCCTGTCACTTCCTTTGTCATATAAATCTAATTAAGGCCTTCCATGTTTATTTACTGCTAAGCAAGCAAGGAAATTTGAACATTCATCTTCAAACAATCTGATAATATGAAATGTGGTGGATTATGGATAATAGTACTTGTGAAAGACACCAGAAGACAAGGAAGATTTCTCCAGAAAAAAAAAGAAGACAGGAACAGCTTTTACTGGAAGCAAACACTTGGTTTAGTTCAGTTTAGCTGTAATCTGAAACTATACCCACTAGATAGGTTACTCAGGGCCCCATCTGACCTGGCCTTGAATACTTCCAGGGACAGGACGTCCCATCTGTACTCTGTGTGCTGCTCTCCAAGCAGGTAATATCCATGTAGGTTCATTTAGAATAACTGCTGTCTCATTTATCATCTTTAAAGAAATATAAGATAAAAATTATTGGATTCTTTCACCAGCAGAGTGGTAGCTAGTTGTGTAAATACTGTCATCATATTTTCAGACATGTCCAGATCCTCATCCTCAACTACCAGTCTTCTCTTTTCCTTACCTTGCTTCACTATTGTCATTATTGAAATCTACTGGGTGGCATAGTAGAAAATAATTAAGCACTGCCTCTATTAGCAGATTTCTTTTCTCCATTCATTCCAGGAATTCCAGAGTGCCCCACAGTGACATGGGGCTTCTCATGGGAATTCTGCATTTTTTTCTGGTAATATTCTTTATCACTATTCATGTTCAAACTCAGCCATGGGTATTTATAGTGGAGCCTGATTCCTACCGGTATGCATAAGAAGTTTCTTTTCTATCTTATCTTTTTCCTCATTTTCACCTAAAAATATTTAAGTAAAATCTATATCATACTTTATTAGCTTTATGAACTTTTACATAGTAAGTTTAACCAAAAATCACAAAAAATGGTGTTATATTAACAAATAAATTAAAACTATCACAAGTATAAACTAGCACTACACAATGCATATACTACACCTTAACTGAAGCAGCTGCATAAATCATGTGCCAGTTTTTCTCTGATGTCTCCACAGGATTGTCAGTGAAAGCCAGGGAGATCATTGGTAGTTTACTCTTAAAATTTGGCTTCAAAACTTCTCATTTTTCCACTGCTGAATCACCGTTTTGTTAACACTCATTCTTGAGCCAAAATCTAGTTAGTGCCATCATGAACTAATTTTGATTCATAAATTAACTGGTAAATTCGGTTCTTTCTGAGGATACTTGTGCATAGTGTTCCCTTTGTTTCTTAAGTGCACAAACAATTGTTCCATCTCATTATCTTACAAAGTGAACAGAAGTGGAGAATCTAGATAGGACCATTCATCTTTGGAATGTATTCATTGTTTCTCTGGGGAAAATGAACAACAGATCTATATTGGTCCTTCTGAACCATTCATTCAGTATTAAAACCACACTCCTATCCAAGCTTAAATGTCAGAGACAGAAACTAACGAACACACGAATAAATTTCAAAAACTCCCACTTTTTTTTTAGGTTCTCCTGCAGCATCATTTTGAATTAGAAACAATCTAAACCATTAATCAATTTCATTTTGTAAAAATGGTTCTAACACACAGAAAACATTAAGGAAACAGTTCTTAAATTTTTAAACTAATTTCCAATCTAATATGAAAGTTATTACTTGAAGCTTAATATTATCATATGCACCTGTAAAGGTTGGTCAATTACAAGTTACCCATAAAGCCTTTTTTGTTATTTTAACATCATAAATAGTAATCTGGCATTAAATATTTGTGCTCTGGGCCAGTAACCTTTTTCAGTCTCACAGGACTTTTTTTAATTAAACTATATCTTTGTCCCATGTCTATAATCCTCTCTTTGACATTTTATATACAAGACACCTTGCTGCAAAAAGGTCAAGCAGTACAGTTATAAATGGAAAAGAGATTAAAAGTATTCTCAAGCCACAGTGATCTAAAAGAGTGTTAAATATGGAGTTTTCTTCACAGGCTTCCTTAGATGAGTTAAGAGGAAACCCTGTTGGCAGGTTTTTATTATAAGAGCACCAAAGCAAATGAAAATTATTTGACAAAAATGAATAATGCACAATTTTAATTTGCATACTGGAATAATTATCTCTGATAAAACACTATAGGGTTTTGTGTCCATAAAACTTTTATGTGGGCCATTGCTAAATGCAGCTTATGGGTTCATATATTTTTTTCTTTTAACATTGTTTTATTGTGAAAGTATAATCGCAAATCAGTAACATCTTGCTACAGTTAACTATAACTCTTTTTTTTCCTTCCCTGCAAAAGAAATGTGATGGAAATAATATACTCCTTCCTGGAAAGTCTGTGAGAAATTCAAGAATAGGAAATGGCAAGAGATATTGCAAGAGCCACTGTAAGTCAGAGTAGGGTGGTTATAAAGCGGTGTAAGTAAACCTAACCATAGTACAAGTTAGTGGCTTCTGCATTTTCATCAGAACATTAAGCAGAAATTGAGGGAACACTTTTCCCTAATACTCTCCAGCTGGCATATTATGACGTCAACTTGCTCACTCTATGCCACACCAGAATAATTTTAATGGTATACATGAGTACAACTAAAATATACATTACAGGTTATTCTGAGTTGGAAGGGACCCCCAGGATCNGGGTGGACATCATCAGAGCTTGGACTGGCATCAGTCAGTGGCAGCTGGCGGGGGCGGGGGGGCGTTTTGAACCTGAGAGACTTCCCACTTGTGGGTACTTAAACTATTACCTATCCTGGGAGCATGGCTAACCAGAGCACAGCGAACAGGGGCAAGGCAAACAGGGACGTTAACTGCGGGGGGCTTGGGCAACTGCAGGGGGCTCATAAATAAGCAATTAAGAGGCAGTTGGCACGGTAGTTCACGTGGGCAGGGCAAGCAGGCAGGGTAGCAGACCCTCTCTTGGCAGGTGCTCTCTCTTCTTCCCCCCGCGTCAATCATGGCCAGAACCCGACGATGAAAGTCAGGGCTAATGCTACAAGGGAGGCTCAGACCCAAACTACCCCTGTGTCAGTGGATGTGTCTGTCCAGACCCCTGGCTGCAGGGAATGCCTGAGCCTGATTGTTGACCAGGAGGACAGCCTGCAAAACACCTGTGTCCAGTGTGAGCTGGTAAATGACCTGCTCTCCATGATAACAGAGCTGAAGGAAGAGGTGGAAAGGCTGAAAAATAATTAAGGTAAAGCAAGGGAAGTAGAATGGAGAGATGGTGAGCTCCCAACCTTTAGAGACTCTTGGGAACTGAAGCATCCGCATGCACCTCACATTCCTCAACATGTAATGTCTTAAGTAACTTAGCAAAGCATGTACCTAATTGCTGAAATGCTGTTGTGTATCTTTCAGGGTCTACTTTGTTACCCCCAAGAGGCCAAACCCTGATCTGGAAACTCTTTACTGATAATTTCCTTGTATCAATTTTATGTAGTCCAGTGAAATAAGAGTATTTTTTGTAACTCTGTGTCATCAGAGTACCTGTTTTTTAGATGCAAATGCCAGAAACAGCAAGATTTGCAATGACCACAAGTTCTCCAGTGCAGTTTTGGATAGCCTGTTAGTATGTGTGTTTTCAAATGGTCCACTGGCTGACTTATATAGAAATGAGAGTTTTTACATCATCCATTTAAAACTATCTGAGGCATCTCTCTGAGGTGTGATGCAAAGGATATAAGTTTAGGGGCTGAGTTTCTGGAAATCTCTCTTCCCAGACAGTGAATCAACGTGCCTAAATTAGCAGTTAGTAGCAGTACCCGAAAGATAGCAGTGCAGCCATAGTATTTGTGGGAGCAGTAAATCCAGGGTCAGTATAGTTTCATTATAGACCTAAATTTACATCAGAGTAGTACCATTCAAACTCTTAGGTATAACATGAGCTTCAATCCTGTTGTTTCTTTCTTACATTCTGACACTTTAATCTTTGTATGCCCTAAATGAAAGGTTACTTACTGTTTCCAATTTCTTTCAGCTGTTGGAGATTGCATGAAGTAACCAAACTGTTTGTATTCAACAAATCCAGTTCCTGTCCAAAGAATCTAGACACCCTGTTTGTAGAATATCATATCTGACAGGGCTAGATTAGCAGCTCTGAGCCTGTTGACTAAGTCTTATTAGATCTGTGTGCTAATGAAATAAACATATGAAAGAGAATTCATTTTAATTTATGAGGTAAAAACTTGCCAGTAGCGCAAATTGTAACAAATGTGAAGCTGAATTACACTTTAAAGTCAAGATGCAGCATGATGAACTGGGCACTCTCCTCACACACACAGAGACTCATTATGCATATGAAGTCCTATCTACTTACTTGAGTACAGGGTTTGCTGTTTTCAGCTATTCAAAATAAAAGCAAGCTTGTGACAGCCACATGCCGCCATATCTCTGAGGCAGCTTTTGCAAGATGAGAGAGCTCCATTGCAAAGGGTACACTGCAGAGCCTGGGCTTTAGACTTGGCACACTGTGAAGCTCCTGATCTCACCTATCACTTACATGCCCTGGCATTCCTATGACTCAGGATTTTCATCAGCTTTCATAAAGCACCATACATTAGAAATCTGTAAGAGGAAAACAAATATGGGGTTTTTTGTTGTGGGGGTTTTTTATTATTATTAATCAAAGTATGTTTCCACTGGAAAAGGTAAGTCTAAATGGATTTTAGCGTATTGTAGACCTTACAAGGGTCTAGAACTGTTTTAAAATCAACAGGTTCATGCACCTGAGACTAGGTTTATGTCTGTGACTTTAGTCAATCTAAAAGCAAGCTGCCATGAAAAATGTCACATTTTTACCATTCTTCCTGTCTTCTCCATTTGTGCTGGCTTCGGCACTTGCCTACCTCTGAAGTGAGCTGGTTCAACTCATTAAACTAGCAGAAAAATATCTGATAATCTTTGCAAATGTTAGTTTTCTGCTGATTTAGATCCTTAAGTTTAGTTTCCATGTGATCACATAAGTCCCAAAGACAATGGCAAGAAGTAGCAGAAGCATCTGACTGGGACAAGGAACAGAGTGAACACAGCCTGCTACTGTAGTGGCTCAGTAGTGACACAAAACATTTTGCTCTTCTCTCTTCTGCCTAAGGTGATTCCCATGAGACATGGTTTGCCATGGCACTTCTAGGTGGAATTCTCTTTGGCTGCCCCTGCAAATGCTACAGATAAGGAACAAGGAATACACACTCTTTAGAAGAGATAGGAAAACATGTAGAGGCGGAGGAGTAGCCCTATATAGATTAAAGCAACCCTAGATACCATAGAA
>WEKX01028913.1:9245-19556 GCA_013390025.1 Pitta sordida
TTTGTAATGCTCGGGAATTAGCACATTTTTAAGTACCTGCAAGAGTAATAGGCTTTCTTTACTGAACGGGTTTATCATGGGCATAGTAGCTCTAAGCTATCCTTTGCTTTTCTAGGCGGTTTTATGACAGTCTTGTTGCACAGTCTTTTGTTTTTCCAGTAGAAAATGAAACCTAATGAGTTCACTTTTTTATGCTGTTGTAGAGCAATCTCGCAGAGATGACTTGGAGTCCTTGGGCTATGTACTGATGTATTTTAACCTGGGCTCCCTCCCCTGGCAGGGACTGAAAGCAGCAACAAAGAGGCAGAAATATGAACGTATCAGTGAAAAGAAAATGTCTACACCCATTGAGGTTTTGTGTAAAGGATATCCTTGTAAGTTACTCTTTTGTGACACTAGGTCTACACGTTCATATTTTAGTGGTACTCTCTTTTCTTTACACTAAATTCTACCCATCTTTTTCATGTCGTTCTCTTTTTTTTTTTTGTCCTTACCCTCCCCTCCTGTGATTGGGCACGTCTGTGATAAAGATACTGTGCATTAAAGACTGGGATCTTTGTGTTCATGGAGTATTTCTAATTACAAGCTTTCAGACTATTGCAAATTAAAAAATGTATTGTGACTTACATGGGAAATTTTTGTCCCTTAGTTTTTGAGTGTTTCGTGAGGTAGCAGACCTGAATCTTTGTGGCTTGAAAAAGAGATGCTATTCCCTATCCCACAAGAAATTGTCAGGTCTATTCAAAGCAAAGCTTTAAACCTCTCCTCCCCTGCCAGCTGTTGGTTAACAAATTGTACTGTTGAATCCTCTCTGCTCTTGACGAGTGAGATCTTCGCCTGCTCTG
This sequence comes from Pitta sordida, assembly GCA_013390025.1. Taxonomy (NCBI): domain Eukaryota; kingdom Metazoa; phylum Chordata; class Aves; order Passeriformes; family Pittidae; genus Pitta; species Pitta sordida. The sequence continues at coordinate 10,091 of WEKX01028913.1, forward strand.
TGACAGACTACTTTTCAGGGTTGTCTTGGTAGGTGGGTTATAGTGTTGTTCCCTTTGGTAGTTTTCTAGTGTCTTAGGCCATTATTACTTTCCTTAAATTTAAGAGAGTCTCTGCTTTTTGGGTTTGGTTTGGATTTTTTTTATTTAGATTCATAATGAACAAATGTGAAGCTGAAGATAAAAATCAGGCTTTCTTTAATTACAGCTGAATTTGCCACGTACTTGAATTTCTGCCGTTCTTTGCGTTTTGATGACAAACCAGACTATTCCTATCTAAGGCAATTATTCAGAAACCTCTTCCATCGACAAGGGTTTTCCTATGACTATGTGTTTGACTGGAACATGCTGAAATTTGTGAGTAGCTGACGTAGCTTTCTAAAACTTTAATTTGTAATGGGTTTGGCTGGTTTTTTTACTGTAATACCAGTTTTTATGTATCTTAACTGATACTGTGAGGTTGTCTTCCCTTTTTCTTCCTGGCAGCTCTCTTCTATAGAGAAAAAGATCAGAAAGTGAGGAAAGGTAGGAGATACAGGATCCATGGTATAAGGGTTGAATAACAACTGAGTTGAAGTTACAGGGTTTTCAATGTAGAAGGCTTCTGACATACTTCCTTTTAGGACAGTCGTCATGCTGGATTGTGGAGTTACTATTTTTTCCCCCACCTTGATCTTCGGCGTGAGTCATTTGCAACTGTTGTGGAGGTCCAGCTGCCACAGCAGTATATATGTGTACATTAGCATTTTGAAGACTATCCCATCAATTGTAAGAAAAAAAAATGGCGGTTCTCAAATTTCTTAATTTTACTAAAAGAATTAATCCCCCATCAAACTTAATTCACATGTTGTCCAGTTCTTTCTTTTCAGTACTTTTATCCAAACATATAGTTGTAAGCTCAATAATCCCCCAAGTTGTTCACTAGTCTTGGCCCGCAGGGTGCAAGCAGAGCGGCTGAAGATGCTGAACGTGAAAGGCGAGAACGAGAGGAAAGGTTAAGACATACACGGAATCAGGCGGTGCGAGGGTTACCCTCCACTGCTTCTGGCAGGCTGAGAGGAACACCAGATGTAGCTCCTCCTACTCCTCTTACCCCAACTTCACATGCCGGTAAGTCAGCATGTACCTGGGCAGGTGCCCCTTGTAGAGTTATTTGCGGTTTGTCCCTTGCTAGGGTTTGGGGGGTTTCCCCTTTGTTTGTTCTTAGTAGATTGAAAGTCATTGTGTACACCTGAGACATGCCAGTTGATACTTAGCTTGCTGTGAATGTAAAACAAAGGCCTTGATTTCTCTTTTTTGAGTCTCTAAAATTTCTGTGTGCAAACAGTTGAGAGTGTCATTTTTCCAGTGACTGTGTTAAAAATCACATGTCTTATTAAGAGAATCTAATGCAGTTTTTCTCACAGCCAACACCTCTCCTCGGCCAGTATCTGGTATGGAACGAGAAAGAAAAGTGAGTATGAGATTGCATCGTGGTGCCCCAGTCAATATCTCCTCATCTGACTTAACAGGCCGACAAGATACCTCTCGCATGTCAACTTCGCAGGTAACGAAAAATAAATCCCTACACTGAAAAAAACGAGGGTGATTTGATGAAGTTGATTTGACAAAAGAACTTACCCACTAATTGGCATGATTTCATACTGATTTTGGAAATGATGTTTATTCATATAAATCCTTGACATTTTACTTGAATGTGATGTGACTGTAAAGAAGGGGGTTTTTTTAACCTTGACAACAATGAGCATGAAATACTCAAAGTGATACAGAGTTGTTGGTGTATGAGATTATGCTAAATTGTAGAGATACAGCATTTTTGCCTGCAGTGATGGCATTTAGATGCTTTACTCTGTTTCTTGTACCTGTTACAAGTGAAGAAGCAGAGTAAGAGGCAGTTTTGAGTCATGTTTTGAAATCAACAGAGCAGAGTATTGTTGCAGAAAATAGAAGAAAGAGTTCGTGAAACAGAAAAAGATGTAATAGTGAAAAAATGTAGTAGTCCAGTGGTTTCAATTCAGAGCCAATAAGAAGCCAAGTACATGGATGATTGATGGATAGGTCGCAGAAGGCTCGTTCGAAGAGAATGACAGGAGGGTGAATGATAGTGACTAATAGTCAGCATGGAATTCATCTTCATTGGTCACAGTGACTTAGCAAACAGACTTTAGAACTCTTTAAGACTGACAGTGTTTAAATAGGCTTTTAGCTCTTAATGCTGTAGCTAAAACATTCCTTTCTCAGCATATTCACACAGTCTTATCCTAAACAGTGTGTGGTCTAGCTTTGTACAGTTTGCTTTCAGTCTTTCTTACAGAATGGGAATCACCCGTACTATAAACATTCTGCAACATTACTGGGAAACCAGTGTGTTAAGAGGTCTGGTGCAGTGACCTAGGGGTTTTTCCATCATGCCTCAATGCTCGGCAGTAGTTCTAACTGCATAGTTTTTGCTATGGACCCATTCCTCATTGACAGGACACAGTGACAAAATTAACTAGGTTCCTTTGGGCTTCATAATGTAATCGGCAGTGTTAATTATTTTGGCTAGTACATGTTCTCTATAGGAAACTAGTGCTAGAAAGAAGGCTTTTGTAGATGGAGGCTAGGTGGGAGACTGAGTATGAGCTCAGTTGGAGAAACAATTCTGCTGTAATGAAAGTGAAGGGGGATTTGGGGGGCTTTTAGGGTGAAGAAGTTGCTTCACTGTGTAGCAGCACAAATGCTTGTGCTTGCACAAGGGATGAACAGTTCAGGAGCAGAAATGACTGGATGAGAATAGGGGATAGGTGAGGTTTTCTGTATTGGCTTTGGTGGCAAGTTTTGCCATCTTAAATTGTTCACTGAACTGCAATTCTTGCCACCAAAAGTTCTCATGCTGAAATATTTTCATTTTAAATAGAATGAAAACAAAGAAGGTAGAATTGTGCATATTTATGGATCTTGTAAATATCCATTAATACATGATAAAAGAATGCAAAGAAGGTGCAACAAGACTCTTTTCAGTGATATCCAGTCAATGGACAATAGACAGTGGGCACAAACTGAAGTATAAGAAATGCATTTTAGATATCCAGATGTATAATTTGTGATGTGAGCCAACAGGACAGTCTGTCTTAGTGGCACATTTCCATGCCTGACCTCTTAAATACTCTGCTCCAGTTAGGGTTAGGGTTGAATTGACTTCTTTACAATCCCAATAGCAGCCTAATTGGATATTTTCTGAGTTTACTGGAACTAGTCATTCACTGTCTGTTGTCTACATTTAATTCTTAATCAAGACAGTGAACTAATGCTGGTGCTTATGTTGCTGACAAAGATTGTAAACAGTTCTGGTCCCCATACTGACCCCTGAGGAACAGACACCACTTATCACTGCTTTCCATTTAGACATGGAGCCGTTGACCACAAGTCTTTGAGACCATCCAGACGCTTCCTTATCCACCGAGTGGTCCGTGTGTCAAATCCATGTCTCTTCAGTTTAGAGACAATGATGTCATGCAAGACAGTGTAAAATGTTTTGCGCAAATCCAAATAGATGATATCAGTTGCTTTTCCCTCATCCACCACTGCTTAGCCCTGCTGTAGAAGGCCACCAGATTTATCAGGCACAGTCTGCCTTTAGTGAAGCCATATTTGCTGTCAGTGGTCACCTCAGTTTCCATGTGCCTTGGCATAGTTTCCAGATGGATCTCCAACACGATTTTCCCAGACACTGAGGTGAGACTGACTGGCCTGTAATTTCTTGTTTTATTTCCCTTTATAAAAAAAATAGGGGCTATATTTCCCTTTTTCCATTCAGTGGGAACTATACTGGACTGCCATGACTTCTGAGATACGATGGATAGCAGTGTAGCCCCTTTCTCAGTCAGTTCCCTCGCGACCTATGTATGTATCTCATCAGGTTCCCATGGACTTGTGCCCTTTCAGGTTCCTTACATGATCTCAGATTCAGTCTTCTCCTACAGTGAGTGGCTCTTCATTCTTTCAGTTCTTCCCTTCACCTCCTGCAACTTGATGGTGTGGCTGAAACACTTAGACTTTATCTTAACCCAGTTAAGTTTGTCAGAGAAAATGCATTTCTCACTCTGTTGCAGGCAAATTGGCTCAGGTTGCAGGTTTTCATAGTTTCTGCTCTTACAGTCTTCATAATATTAAAATAGTTCACAGAATATTCTGAGTTGGAAGGGACCCACAAGGATCATCGAGTCCAACTCTCAAATGGCACCACTGCCTGCCTGGAAGGAATGGAATGCCAGGTCTCCCGCATGAGAGAGGGGGACACTCACCACTGTAGTAAAGTGAATTTTCTTTCATAATCAAAATTTACGCTTAGATGTTAACCAGATTACCAGTTAAAGCCATGGGTTTCCAAGTATCTTTGTTCTTAGTCAAGAAAACCTAAAGTAGTCAAATCACATGACAGTCATTAAAGAGAGTTTTGATTGGCTAGATGTAAGAATATCAAGAGGCATCCATATGTAGCTTCTTACCGAGATAACAGTAATGAGCAGCAGGTGCTTGGCCGTGCCCATTCCAAGTGCGTTAATTTACTTGGCAGGTTTTAAGTAAATATGCTAGTGCTGCCCCTTTCTCAGAAAGTGCTTAAACCTTGCTTTGTGTAGAAAGCAACTTTGAGAGTTTGCTATACAGAGCTACGGGTGTCTTTTTCTGTTAAGAACTACATTTGCTAGAGTGCGTGTTTATAATTTGATTAATTAGTTTAGTTAATTTATTTATTTGGATACCCTGGTCTGGTAAGGCAGCAGTGCATCTGTAATCTCCATCTTGGTTCATCTAGAGGAAGGGCTACTCCCAGAAATAATGAAAGCTACTTTTCTCTAAGTAGAGTTCTTAAAGGTGACTCTGCATTTTTACCTTTCTTTTTTCCAAATTGACTCCTGGTCACTTCAGACTGAAAAACTAAGGTTGTGAATGTAGGTGAATAAGAACCGAAATTCCCTTAACGAAATTAGGTATTCTCAGAGAAATTCCATATCCGAGATACTGTCCACATAGCACCTAAGTTGTTCTTATTAAAAAATAACAGTAACAAGTGTTTATTGGAGTAACGCCTAGGATGTCTATGAAATGGTTCATATAACTTAAAAGTGTCTTACGTAAATTCTGCAGCAGCACGTTATTCTGTACTTCTCTTGATTATATGAAGTGAATGCAACAGCAAAAATCCTGCAAGTTGTGAGTTGACATTGATAAACATTAGTGAGAGATGAGCAGTCGAGCAAAGCCTAATCAAATAAAATGTGTATTACTGCAGTATTCCAAACCATTGTATCTGTGGTAAGGAATGACTGCAGAAGTGGGTGTGTAATACTGGAGAGGTTAGTGTGATGTCATAAGGAAAGGGTACAATTTCATCCTTGAAATCTGTGTATGATACTGTAATGAACAGAAGTGGAGAGGTTCTTTCGTGTCATTAATGAGATGGATTAGGAAAATATTGTAAAATGCAAACGTTGTATGATACAGATCAATTTCTTTCAGTTCGTCTGAAAAGTAAGAGAACATCTTGAGTCACTAGTTGGTATAGTATTTGAGAGGCAATGATTTTACCAGGAACTAATGTTTATCAACTAAACATGTGAAGAACTACTGCTTAAAATTAAAACCATGGCTGTAAAGAAAGCCAAAATAGAGGTCTAAGTGACGGTAGTTAGCTACTGAAACAACTTCTAAAATAAGTATATCATCTGTCCTCTTTGCATCAAAGCTGGATTCATACATGGTGTATTCACATCTAAAGCAAGCCTAAATTACAGGTTTGTGTACAGTGAAGGGTTGTGATCTCTTTTGGACAGAAAATCATACCAGCTGTTAAAAGATCCTTCTGCTCTTAAGCTTTAAAAGTGAATTGCTCCCTAAGTCTCCTTTGCACTTAGTTTTTAAATGTTAAGAGATGTGGTAAAGGAGATAGTAAATGAGGTAATGAGTATTCCACTAAACATTACTTTGAATCATTGCTGTCAGTCTACATTGCATAGGCTGCATGCCAAAAGCAGTAATGATCTCAGGAGTCTAGTTTTGGGTTAGTAGCCTTCATTTCCTTCAACGAAAGGCTCGGTCTGAGTGTTCACAGTGTACAGTAAGTTGTTTGATTTTTTTTTTCTTGAGTGTAGCATGTTCAGTACCCAACAGTCAAAGCTGTGCCAAATTCTTACTGGTAATAGAAATATTCTCTCCGTAGTTAGGAAAAAAATGATTGGAATGCTGCACAAAGAAATATTTTATTAAGTCTCTTGGACAGCAGAAGTTTCTAGAAGACTGTAACCAACACTGGCATTAAACAACTTAAGTGTTGTGCCGTACTTCCAGCGCCTCTGCATTTTCCATTTCCTCATCAGCAAATCTTTCTCCATATATTCATCTTAATAGGCATCATACACTGCATTGTTCTTCTGGCTCAGTCAGGTTTCTTCGAGGATTAAGGAGTTGTTCCTTTTCTGTATCTCTTAATATGATGGAAAAGTCCTATACAAGTCTGAAATCAGAGCTCCTCAAAAGATACAGTTGCTACTACAAGTTCAAGTTGGATATTTGTTAGACATCTTTATGTATTGGGACAGTGGAACTGTTACAAACTGCTGTCTTTTCCCCTACCTCAGAATAGCATTCCTTTCGAACACCATGGCAAGTAGCTGCTCGTCTCCTTTCGTTGGAAGGCAGCACTGGGTGAGTGCTTCTCATTAGACACCAAAACTTTGAGTGGGGTGGGGAAAAAAAACCTCTTTGGAAACATCCGACTTCGCTACTTCTCACGTGATCTCACTGTTGTATCTGTGCCTTCTGGTCAGATGCTTGATGAAGCATTGATTTTTCTATAACTTAAAAGAAAATGTTCTTCCAAAGGTTGAGTTATTGCTGCTGGACTTGGACTCTTAAGTGGAATTGACTTTTAAAGTCCCTAAAATTGTTCCGGTATCAACAATAAAACAGGATGAGTCTAAATTTTAGGTGTTTGAGAATTGCATGTCTTTCCAGGGATGTTGATGCAACAGTATGTCATCCATTCAAAACCAGATCAGCTTCAGAACCATAAAGACAAAAATGTTCACATACTAACAAGAGCAGTTTGAACATGAGTATCTCGGAGGTAGACAGTCTTGGATTTGGGTATTTAGAACTCCCTTCCGCTGTTCGGTGCACTAGAAGTTTCTGCCTTTCTGTGTGCAGCTTTTGGCCTTTTAGTCTGTTCTGCTTTTAGCAATAACAGATTTCTTTGGAGAAATAACAAGTTTCAGTTGAAATCTGAACCTTAATGACTGAAGGATGCTTTTCTTAAGTGCTGTATTTCAGGAGCTTCTGCTTTGCTTTTTATTAAAAAAAGGCTGTGAGATTTTTCCATTCCTTAGTCAATTCTGTTGTATAGTTCTGTCTGCTGTCTCACTTTTCCTATAAAGCCTCAGCTTGCACTAATCCTGTATTTCTAGTTGATGAAGAATCCTGCTATTCCTCTTCTGTTTTCTCCTTCTGCTTTGTGTGCTTGGCTGACTGTGCACAAGCTGCTTCGTGAACAGTTTGTAACTGTAGAAAGATCCAACTGTAAATGGCAGTTTAACACTGTAAAGACCAATTACGTATCAGACCTTCGTAGAAATAAAAAATATATATATATAAGCAAATGCAAAAAAAGCAAACGTAAAGCTTTACATTGAAAAACCTGTGTGCGAGAGACACGCGGATTTGTGATCTGCTCAAGTTTGTGCCTGCTTTGGTTGGCCTTTACTGTACGCCTTAGCATTGGTAGCTGTTTATAACTGAAGTGAATCCTGAATACTGATCCAGATGCTTAGACACTTCTCACTTCTTAAATTGTAGAGATATTTGCTAGTTTTTCACTTCCGTGGTGAAGGTGGTATTTCAGTAATGTTACGCTCTTACTCCAAGAAGACAACCTATGGAAGTGAATGAAGTATCTTTTAGCACAGTGTCCTGTGCAAAGCTATTGGAAATAATGATTTTTTTTTTCTAACCTTCTTAATTATATTTTTTTTCCCCAAAACTTAACTATTCATCAGGTCTATCACTGTGCATTGGTAGCGTTTTCATCTGGTTTGTTCTTTCTTCTGCGCTTGTTTATGCTCTGTTTACTTTTCTCGGAAACATCCCCTCTGGCTGGAAAGGCGAATTTTCTATGTGAACTTCTAATAAAAGAGGAAAATAATAGGGAACTTTATGTAGCTACAGGTGGGTGTAAAACATTGTATATCTCATTGGATTTTAAATTCACACAGTTTTGGCAATGAATTGTGTAAAGGTACATTGAGAGACACGTGTGTGTTACTGGAAGGATATGTGCTGATACTGTCTTGTTTTTTGGCTTCGGTAGATTCCTGCTCGGGTAACTACCAGTGTTCTCCAGTCTGCTGTGCACCGATGAAAATTACTTTGCCGTGGAGGGCAGATAATGCATGGCTGATCTATGTTACAAGTGGCTTTACTAGCGAAAATACCCTAAACTAGAGCGGAAATTGGAGTTCTCCACGTGACCTAAAAGGCTCTTGGAGGAACATGCACAGACTCCAGCAGCTGCTATTACAGGACGCTTTTGCCGGAAACCCAATGACCTTAAGAGAACCCTGTGGTAAGGGGGCTGGAAAAGAAGGATGGTTTACAGAGTTGACCGCCTGTTATTGGATGGCCATTTCAGTTTTCACTCCACAGGCGGCAGACTTTACCCCCTTTTTCTTATTCTACTGTAACTATAAATCTTTTACTTGGTTTAAGAACGTTTTTTGTATCATTTTGCTAAAATTATTGGCTTAATTCTCTGTAAAGAATTCTTGCTTTTGTCTGATTTAAAAATGTAGAATATAAACAAACCTGAACTAAAGACAATGACTTAATTTCTTGTTTAAAATAATGGTCTGCCAGGGAACATGTAAATGAATCAAAACCATCTGATGTTATTTAAATTGTTTACTGTAATGTGTGGGCCCATTCTGACTGAGTCGGTGAAATTTTTACTGTTAGAAGTATATTTTGTTGTTTGCTGTCTTCACTCACACTGGACACTTGACTTTCTGTGTAACACAAAGGAATTTTTAATACTCTTTTGTCATAAAAGAGGAGAACTAAGTACCCTGCAGAAGAGTCTTAAGTATAGAAGAGATTGTAATGATGGATTTCTCTTTTTGTAAAGAACATGGAGGACAAAGTGAAAAACTGGCGTTTGAGGGATCAAGAATCTGAAACCTTGTCCCATCTCTCTGCTTAGTATAGGTAAAGGGATAGTTTCAAACATTGTTTTTACTGGGAAAAATTTATTTCCTCATCTCTGAGGCTGGATAGCTTGGAGGATATTGCAGGTGGAAAATAGATGTTGCTACTGAGTCTTGAGTGAATTTGCATGTTTCGTTCAGCATCCACGTATTTATAAATAAATAAGTGAATTTATTTAGGCCTTCTGTGACATGCCAGGACTCAAAAAAGGAATTACTATAGAAGAAAAAAA
>WEKX01028913.1:19594-31727 GCA_013390025.1 Pitta sordida
CCCCTACCAAACATATCAACCTATTCTTAGTGTGAAATCCTGAGAATTTTTACAATTCAGGTGCATCCCATATTTAATTGTTAACTACTATAATCAGCCTGAGTATGCCCAGAATGTTGAATGCGTGAATGACTCGACGTGCTCAGGTTGTCAAAAAACCTGTTGTTAGCACCTGTTGGTTTTGGAAGATGGGAAATTCCTCATACTCTTTGTTACTGTAAATAGTCTCATAAAAGTAGGTGTTCTGTCTTGATGGTACTTGGAACAGTATCAGAACTATTATGACTCAAATACTGGGAAGTTCCATGTTGGAAATGGAAGTATATACGGAGATTTTTATTGGAACAGTTAGGTATTTTGAGAAATTCTTCCCTGCTTGGAAATAATTTTTTAAAGGTGTATTGGTCCTCAAGTTTTTATGGAGAGTAGTTTTTACTGTTTGGGTGTTTACAAATTCTTTTTTCCTCCACTCAGAAGTCCACATACTAAGTGTTACCATTCTTCTGTGGACGATTTCGTAACATTAGCTGTTTGCTTGTGTGTACTTTGGGTCAGACTGGGGAAACGTGTGATTGGGGAGAGTACAGTGGAAAAGCTTAAGAATTTGATGCACAGATAAGTTTCCGTAAGAGAGAGATTTTCTCAGTTACTATAAACTTTGGTATTTTAGGCATGTGCACTACCATTTGAACAGTTTTACACTTCACTGTGCTTTCCTTGTAAATATCTGTGGTTAATAATGTAATGTTTGAGGGATTTACAAAAGCGGCCTTTTTATTCTCTGTATCTGGGCCATTAGATTGCTGTGCTATACTTTAAAGTTGACTCCAGACTTCTAGAAATGTACTCACTTGTGGGCAGTTTTTGTCCTTCATAATGGTTAAATTCCATCATGCAGAAAATAGTTAGAATGTCTGTATAAACCTGTGTATTGGAAACGAGTATCTCAAAGCACTTCATTTGTACTACCACTGTATTTGTGTACTTTAATAGTCATGTAAATACATTCATAATAACTTCTATTCTTCTTTGGTGTAACTTACTGATTTACAATGACTCCTTAGCCTTTACTTGATGCAAGTTCTTTCTTTTTCTTTTTGGTTTTTGAGGGGTTTCTATACCTGCAAAGAACAGTGTCCATTGTAAACATTTGAAGATACTGTCTTGGTACCAAAACACTCACTGAAGGATTTTGATGGTTTGATAGTTGTGATGAGAATGCAGTAGTTGAGGTATACAGGAAGAAAGAGAAAGCATTAATTGCTTTGCTCACAGAAAGTATGTCTTTTGTCTCTTTAAAGGTAAATGGTTTTGTTTGAATATTGCTTCATTTCCAGAAGTTTGTTTTTTCAAATGATTTTGCTTCTCAAGTAATACATGGTAGTGATAAGAAAGTATGGTAAGAGAATTGAGACTGGATCAATTATGAGAGATAAAAGCAAAAAAAAAAGTACTGAGCTCTCCCCACAGTGCCCTGTCTAATAAAATCCTGGCTTCTGCTGGGTGATGCTCAAAAGTCTGCTATAATTGGAGGGCAGAGGCACCTTCAGGAATCTTCTGTGTTTCTTACTGAGAGGCATTTAAGAGTTGGAAGGATATCTTAATTTATTCCCATAGTTTTCATTTAGAACTGGCTATGTGCTTTTATGTGGAAAACATCACCTGTGCTGCTATTTTACATAATCTCGAATGTTTAAAAACAAATGAAAATAAATCCTACACTTTGAGAGGTATTAATTGAAAACGTTTGCATCCATACATTGCATGTTAACTTCCCAGAAGTATTTAAAATATCCCTTGGAGGAAGGCAAATAGAACTCATCCTTTATTCTCCAGTAGAGAAAGATACAGTAAACCCACTATTTGTCTTTGTTTCGCATGTCCCAGGCCCCTGAGTATAACACTGGCTGGAGAAGCATACATGTTCGTTTCAAGAATATTTATTTTCTCTTTGTAAAAGAATGAAATAAAAAGGCAATTATGTTTTTCTTTATAACTTTCACTTTACAAAAGCTGTGCTTCATGTTTACAAACACCAAGTGAAAACAAACAATGGTGCTGGGTTTTTTATAGTCCTGAGCCATCTGGTCAGAAATCTGGATTTAATCTGGTTGTGAGGAATCCATTAACTTAATCCTACGGCCAAGTAGCTTTTAAAATTCATTGGATGAGATGAGTTAATAGTAAAATAGTTTTACTGTGAAAGAATGCACTTCTTTGTTATTAAAAACAGTACAGTTCCCTCTGGTTCATTAAGCGGACAATTATTGACTTTACATCTCTATGTATGTGTCTGGATGTCAGTGATTGTACATACCTGAATTGTATAGACTATGTGCATTGTTCCATACTTTTGTACTAAGGAGAGTGTTCAGAGGCCTGATACTCAGTAAGGACCTGCTTCACAGCAAAATATCTGCTAGGTATTTGCACAGGATTGGCACTTTGACTTCTCCAACATGGGTGCATTTTTTCTTGCTTAGTATTATTAAGAGTAGGATGCTGCATGCTGCAGGCAGAGGAGCAACAAAGTGAGATCTGTACATACAGAACTTACAAAAAACTTACAAAAAATATGCCTCCAAAAATTGTTAAGATCATATTCTTTGTTAATCTCATTTTGAGTCAAAATGTGTAAGATCTAGGTCTGAGATACATGTAAGCATTATGGATGCAGAAGAATTTGGAAAAAGGAGGAATTGTGTGGATCATCCCAAAGTATCAAGCCCTAGGGTAATTGGAGGTCTTGCACAGACTTTTTTTCTTAGAAGAACCCAAATAGCAAGTGTTTCTCTGCTCTCAGTGCTAAAAAATTGTTATAAGTTTATCTGACATTGATTCCTGTAGCGGCTCATCTACATTTCGATCTGGCCGGGGGGATGTAGCAAAGCATTTGATTACATCTTAAGTCACACCAATTTAACTAAACAAGCATAAAAATGGTAATCATATGTTTATTCAAACATGGGCTTTTCTGTAAACTAGACCTACAATCTTTTCAGTGTAAACGTACAGAAATCGCTGAATTTCTCTCAACTTCTTGCCAGGAGGAATTAAGGACAAGTAGGTGTCAGCCTTCTAGACAGCAAAAGGCGAGTCTTGTTATATTGAAGAGACTGTAATTTTGATTTACTTGGTCGTAGCCTTCAGTTTTAGCTGTAGATCCAAAATAACCCACCTTAAATGTATTCCTACACTGTGTTTTTTCAGGAGGTTTCAAGTTCTAAAGAGCATCACTTGACAATAAAGACAGTTTGCTGGCAGATCAGTACTCAAAATATTTAGGGCTTTGTAAGTCATAGTAGTTGATAATAACCTGCAAGCAAAACCTGGGGCGCTCCTCAGAGAACATAATAACTTTGACATAGAGCAGCACCACAGTAATAGCTATTATTTTCAACGAGTTGATGCTTGAAAATAGTCTTCAGGATCATTTACAGCAGGAGCACATACCCATTTTTGAGTTGGCCAAACTAAGTCATGGGAAAAGCAGGCCCCTTGCCAACATTAAATTCTGGCTGCATGTTGGCTCAGTGTCACCTCTTTCCGTGCAAACACTCTGCCCCTGTGGAGCTGTTTGAGCGTGAGCAAATGGAGCCCAATTTCCAAATCTGGTGGTTAGGGGTTTTTTTAGCTTATTTTCTGAAACCCACAGTTTTTGACAACCACATAAATATTTATTTACTACATTTGCAATAGTTTACTAGAAAAACATTTTAAAAAAATCTAAGTATAAATGTACACATTACATGAAACTGCATTAACAAGAAATAAAATGTCATCTCACTTGCACAAGACTGAGGTGTATTCCCATAATCCTAAAGACAAGTGTGGCAGAGACACAGACACACTTGAGTACTTAGCCCTGTAACATGGAAGAGTTTGCATTCTGCTGAAATTCCTGTTTATGATTGTCTACTGAACTAAACCTTTCCTTTGGAATATACCAAAGGTGCATATGTGAATTCTGTGGTTTTCATTTTCAAGTCTGATTGCTTGGTATGGGGAATGTTCTGACTTATTTTTAGAGAACCGTTTTACATTGCCTAACACACATTTGTGTGAATGGGATTTTAGTATTAACCAGCACAAGATCTTTCCAGTCCTTCACACCACACCTTCATACCATCTCAAGTCTTAACTTTAGGGAACTGCTTTAGCTTTAACAGAAACCTGCATCATTTTAAGTCTTTTAGTTCTGCTGAGGTCTTCGGGGCTTCAAATAGCTGCAAAATATTTTGCTTAGAATTTTTTAAAAGGCAAACTTATCTTTGTGTGGGAAGAGGAAAAAAATAATTTTAACTGTGCTTGTTGTCTAATAAATGGGCAAACTGTCCCTATTCTGCTGGGTATTTTGCATGTTTGAGATATACATATATACACACACATAGCTTGATACGTACATAGGCTATTAGACGTGCATGCACATGTATACATCTTTTCATAGTCTCTGTGTATTACTGGTGTTTATATACATTTCCTCTCCTTGCATTGGGAAGATAAGGGCCTAAGGTCCGTTACATGATCAAATATACAGTATTTTAACCACAAATCCTATAGGACACGATTTATAGAATGTATGCAGATGTAAAATGCCTCAAATTTTGCTCACATGCTTGGCAGTAGACCGTTAGTTTGAGAGACAGAATCTGTGAAAATGCCTTTCAGCAATTTTATAGTCTCATACTTGGATTTTTTGCATTTGTGTTCGGTTGTTTACAGACCTCTTAGATACACTGATGAACTGTATGTCTAACAAAATTACATTTGTTTCAGTAGTGTATGATGCAGGAGCAAACTATAATCTTTGGATGCTTGGCAATTCACTTACATGATCACCCTGTTTCCTTCCTTTTCTCTCTCCATTTTTTCAGGTCCCAAAATTTTAACCAGCTGGAAGTTGAACAAAGGCTCATGTGGGTAGATGTTTCATGAAACTCGTCTGCCTGTGTCCCTGGGCATTAATGTCTCTAGCATTGCTTTATGACTCCAACCATGCACATTCTCAAAATATATGGAAGAGCACATCCCACAGGCTGCTCTTAAGGGGATCTCAGTGGTGTTGAGATTAAAGAAATACTGTACCAAAATACCTGGAGGGACTTAAAAGCAATTCCTTGCCTTTAAATACATACAAAATATATTTACTTTCCATTTGTTTATAAATATATTTAAATATTAAACATACAATAAGCAGAGTCACAGTAATAAAGAGCCTGGCTACACAATGCTGAACCAAGGACTTGCTGCTTTGCCCCCTTTTTGTTTTTTTTTTAAGGTATTATACTAGTAGGAAGGAGGGAGGTCTGGAAAACAGGAGCTTAATGCGAAGGCCTTTGTGCCCACATCAGTAGAAGCAGTCGGGTACGGGCTGCAGCAGCCTCATACTGGCCAGCAGGTGTCCAGGTTGGGAGCTGGCATGAATGCAGGTTTCTGTCCAATCAGTGTAATTTATCTCTGTCCAAGGAAGCAAAGGCAGCCGAACAGAAAGAGAAACTAGAGGGTTCCCAACACACCTGGGTGTTACTCTTGGCTAGAACAGAGGAGCTTAACTGGCTCCAGAACACTGAAGTACTCTCAAGCCTGCCAGTTTTGATGTTGCTAAGAGAGCTAAACTAGGATCTTCCCAACTTTGTTTCGATGCTTCTTGTAATTGGTAGAAGCTTTTATAACTGCTTAGCAGATTAAATTCTAACCCTTTTATTTCTCACAGTCGATAAAGTAGTCCTGTGATTTGACCACTCGTGTGCAGCAAAGCATCTCCTGCTATCACAAACACCTCAGTCCTATGGTAGGTCTGTGCTGAAAACAGCACAAGAGCACTGGCCGTCCTAGTCACAGTAATTCATCTTTGAGGCAAAGACAAGAATTCATATATACCGATGAGGCCCTTCCCGTGAACACTAGTTTTGCTTAACCATAGAAGTATTCTGTATGTATATGTAATGAAACAGTTTGGAAAGTCAGTATGATAAGCACAAATGACATTCTGTCACATACAAACCAGTCTAGGTAATTTGCAGAATTTACAGAAACCTAAAATTGTGCGAAAACCCGAGGTCAACAGAATAACTAGTTAGTTCTGTGACAACAGTGTAGCATTACTTAGCAAAGAAATCCAGTGATCAAAAGCCACTGTAAGGAAGAAATGGCTAACTCTAATGTGAAAGCTGTATTAGGCCTTCATGTATGATCTGAAGCAGCCTCTGGGAATATGATGAACTACACTCTGGTTTCCATTTTTATCTTGCCTTCTGGAGCTACCAGTGTTTTGTTTCAGGTACCAATTTAGTCTCTAGCAAACTGGAGCTAAGTTCAGTGACTAACCTCCTATAACCAGAAATGTCACTGCATCCTGCCGCTAAATTAATAAAAGGTTTTAAAGGAACGTGTGTTCCTTCACACACATGCGATACAAAAACATTCTGTGCAGGATCCGTTTCTTTTAAAAGTCATGATCTTAACTTTTCAATTTCTGTGTAAGCTGTCATAATGATGCAAAACCATTTTAAAGAAACTACCAGAATGGAAGCTGGTATCTGAGACAGTTGATTAGAGAATGATTCATGGTTTTGGCACTTTGTTAAAAATGGTAAAGAATTAAACAGTTAATGATAATCTAAGAGCAATACAGGATTTTAAGGGATTAGCATCTTTTAGTTTTCAGTAATTAAGTGGTACAATTTTGGCACCTGCAAGCCAGTATTCCTTTGCCACCAGTAAGAAAACTGAGTCTGTTACAATTAGTCTGGTTTGAAGTTACAAAGCCTAGGCGGATTTTAACAAGCAGATCTGAAAGGTGGGCTGCAGTAGCATGATTTTGTTAAAAAAAAAAAAAAAAAAAAAAAGGAGCATTCAAGGGAATGTTCAAAACACATTTCTTGAATGTCTTTGGGTGAAAAAAAAATAGAATGCCTTCCTTTTCTATTCAGTGCAATGTCATATGATCAAAAGTTCTATCATGTTTCCTCAACCAAGGAGGAATGGCACTTTGAACTTCTACAGATTAAGCAAAAGTATAGGGAAGTGGGATAAATGGGGGGAAAAAGAAAACAAAACCAAACGTGTTAAGACCTTCCTGTGATGCTAACGGTGCATTTTATAGATGATGAATATGTTTCAAACTAATGCAGTTTCTTCCCTAGGTCTACCCAATAATTTGTAGGACATGTGGAAAGTTGCACCATTTCTTTATATTCAAAATGGACACTTTCAGAATTTTCTACTAAACCTAATACCCACCTTGTCCATGTTACTTATGTACTATTTTTCAAGGCTCCAGGGAAATCGTACTGACAACAGTATTATGTAAATGTAGGCTAATTTTCTTTGCTTAAGATCTATCAGGATCAATTCTGCTTGTTTTTTTTCTTTCAGTACTACCTACGAGTACCATTTGTGTGATCTGCTGAGGGCGCTATCTGTAACGGGCCTTTCCACGAACAGGACTTCCAGATGATAATTACAACAGCTACAGGTTTAGACAGAACTCAGAAATACATTTATATAAATCAAAGTTACAGATATTATCAAAATTAAATTAGGGCTGAGCCAATTAATCTAAAAAATCTAAAAAGATAAGAAATTCAAAAACCTAATGGAGACCTTTAAGTTCCTGAGATTTTTCTCCATCTCAAACTCTTTTCCCTTCACAAAGAACACAGGGAAATTATATTTAGCCACACAACACAGTGATTTCATCAATATAGTCTGAAAGCATACATCTAATTCCACTTTTCTTAAAATATACTTTTCCTATATCTCTTCCAAGTGAGCAGTTTCTGGTGATGCATAGCAAGAACCTACTTGTGTTTATAAAATCTTTTCACTTTACATAAAATGTATAACCACGATGGTCCACCTTTTACTGATAAAGCTAATTTTCCAGTAAGAGGTTGTCCAGCTAATCAGCTTCCAAAGAGATCTGCTGAGCTGACTAGCCTCCAGTTATTAAAGCAGACGGCCCAGCCCTAAACTAGTTCTGTTTCTAAAATAAATAGCTTTGAAAATCTTTCTTTTCTAAACACTTTTCAGTTCCCTGTCATGCTCACACACACGTTTCTGGGTTAGTAACAACTTCGCCATTTTTTTCAGGCTCATCTTTCAGAAACTGCTCCACTTCAATAGAGTCCACCTTGGCATCTTCAGGAGTTTTGTCTTCAGACTTGTTTAACTCCTCTCTTTCTGCTGCTTCTTCTTTTGTATGTGGTTCTTCCGATGTTTTTTTAATGCAGAAGAAATTTCCCAAGGCCAGTACAAGTGCTGAAGTGGTAACTTCAATTCCAGCAATAATGAAAACAAACATGTACTTCCCTGTTGCATCCAGGAGTTTTCCTGAAAAAGGCAACATTCCAAGTAATTAATCAAAGTGATTATCTTGCAGTGAATTTTTTCTGCTTTTCTTGAAACAATTACTGTTGTCTATAATTATGACTAAGCAAGTTTTTGAAATAGGATTTTAACAAGTTTATAACCAAAAAAAATTTCTATTATCTCTGTTCAATTTAACAGTCACTGACATCACATCTCAAAACACATACTCCTCTGCACACACAGAGTCATGCAATTCAATTGAAATAAAACCAGCCTAGCCTTCATATGCAAGAGATGAGACAAGTGCTATGTATTTCAGATAAAAATGTGTGTGTCTGTGGCTAGAATCTCTATCAGCAGTTTCCTCTTGCTCCCAATCTTATTTACGTTTCTGCACGGGCAAGGCATTGTCTGCTTAAGATGCAAACTTCACTTAGTAGTCAGTCTGAAGTAACTGACTGATTCTGATGCTTTAGCAAAGTTAAATTTTCGCCAGACTTGGTGGATGTGAATGTGAATAAAGAGGCAGGAGGATGTGAAGTGCTCTCGGAACCTGAAGATCAGAGGAAGTAGTGCATAGTAGTGGTTTTCCCATGAGATGGGTTCTGTCACAATAAAATTACTTCATGCTTTCTAGTGTCTGGTGTAAACAGTAAACATTTTATGGCAGAGAACTGGTGCGATTTGAGAGGCAAAGTGTGTTTCAATTTAGGATGTGTAAAATACATGCTCTTTGATTAGTAATTTTCATTTTTACTTCAAATTAACAAATTTGACTGATTTGTCATGTTTATTCTTGGGTTGAGCGATCAGTGCAATGGAAGCAGTCTGCCTGCCTTAAGGCAGTCCAGGTTTATAGTCCTCCTCGTAAGATTTTTTTTTTTCCTTCCTTCTGATGTTAGCTTTCTTCCTCCAAATTTACCATGAGTATGGAGAATCTATCCTAGTACTTTCCAAAGAAAATTGACAGGTTTCATATTCTGAATCCCAATCAGATATCTACCAACAAGGGCTTCAGGGCAGGCTTTCAGAGGAGAAATAGCAGCATCTCCAGATGGCAATTTAAACAATCCTGAAATGGATCCAAGGAGAAGATTCATCCCACCTCTTCTTGGACTATTTCAGATGTAACTGAAGAAAGCCCTTGAAGCATGTGTAACACTGGCACACACGTCCTTTTCTCTGCTCCCTTACATTGTGTGTAAATGGATGCAATGCGCATGATTTTGAATTACGAAATAAATGGAATACTTACCTGCTGATGGTGGACCAATTAGAACCGCCATAGCTTCTGCCAGGAGCACTAAACCGATAGCACTGGAAAACTTCTGAGTACCAACAATAGCCATAAGAACTTCAAACTGAAGAGCACCTACCATACCATACGAAATGCCAAAGAAAATGCAAAAGACCACCAGTCCACCATAATCAACAGACATAGAACCCATGAGATCCGTGAAACCATTGAAAATCATAGCAAAACTGAAGAGGTAAACACAGCGTGGTCTAACCCATTTAAGACCAGCTACCATTCCACAAATAGGCCGAGCAAAGATATCAATAAATCCCAGAATAGTCAGAAGAAAAGCTGCTTTGGTGTCTTGATACCCTAAATCCTTGGCATAACTCACAACAAAAACAGGGGGCACAAAGAGGCCGAGCACCATGATAGATGCTGCTAGGGCATAGATTACAAAACCACCATCTTTAAACACACTAAAATCCAGAAGTTTTTTCTTGACTTTCTTCTCAGCTGGCTCTTTGATAGCTTCAGGCTTTTTGGGTGGCTCCAAAGGTCTCATTAGCGCTCCACATACACAGCAGTTAAGCAGCATCCCACCCAGTATAAGAAATCCTCCTCTCCAACCATACTCATGTTGTAGGATCTGCCCCAGCGGTGAGAGAGCACAAAGAAACACTGGGCTCCCAGCAGCAGAAAGTCCATTGGCCAAGGGCCGGCGTTTGTCAAAGTAACGGTTTAACATGATGAGTGAAGGCTGAAAATTAAGTGCCAGACCCAAACCTGCAACAAAAGGGTACATAAAAATTAATACTGGCCTACCACATCGCTACTAAAGAAATTACAGTTTTTCTGGCTCACGACTTCAGAGAAAATAGTTTTATTCCAAATGGACAAAAGAAATCTAAGGTAACATTTTTAAAGCATTCCACCTCCATAGAAGTATCGGTATTTATCACTTACAGAAATCTTCAGCCTAAAGCTAAGACATAAGTTAACTCATTTTCAGCAATGCACACGACTTACCAGTAATCACACCTGCAGTTAGATAGATCTGAACAATGCTTGTACAGAAGGAAGCTATCACCATTCCCATGGAGGCAAAAAGGCCACCCACCAGCATGACAGGACGACAGCCAAAGCGATTGACACATACACTACACAGTGGACCTAGGCAAGAAAAACAAGAGTTGCTAGGATAAACCAACTTTTGTAATTTTTATATCACTTTGCATTTTTTTTTGGTGGACTTCAGAGTGTTAGGTTTACAGTTGAAGTCAATGATCTTAAAGGTCCAGTGTCTTTCCAACCTCAACGATTCTATGATTCTTTCCATACTTAGTCAAACTAATCAGGAAGAGTGTTCTTTCCTCTACAGACAAATAGTTTTTGTCTTCAGAGTGTATTTTTTAATCATCTTTAGTAACTACTGAGTTACAGAGACTTAATTTTAAATCAAAGCTGGATTTAAATAACCTTTTAATTTATGTCACTAATAGTGATTCTTCTGTGGAATGCTTTATTTGCACACAAGTACTGATAGGCAGTCATGATACATGCGGTACATAGCTGTATGATTTACAGACTTCATGTATGACACAATAGTGTCTCAAAAAAAGGTAACTACCCACCTGTTCCATAAAGCATGGCCAAGAGAATGGAGGAAATCCATGCAGTGTCACTGTATCCAATACCGAATTCCCGGATAAGTTCTTTAAAGAAGACACTAACTGCCTTAGGAAAGGCATAGGAGAATCCTGTGATGATAAAACAGCCAAAAAGGACAGCCCAGCCCCAGCCTCCATCAGGGGCCTTAACACCAGATGGACCATCATCAGCTACTACAGCTCCCATGACGAAGCTTGAGTGTTCCCTGAGAAACAAAAAGCAATTAGTGTTTATAGACATTGGGATGATTACCTAACCAAAATCAGCAAACATTGAACTACAATTAAAAATAAGGTACATGGCTACTTTAAATAAGTCTTGAAGATGCAATGCAATTTCAACTACTCTTTGTTTGGGTTTAGTTCCTGAAAGCTTGCAAAAATAAACAAAAATGAGATGCACACAGCTGAGTTTTAAATGAATGTCCCTTCACAGCTCTCCATGTCAAAACTGGATTTCAACTAAATCACTGTTTCATAGAAATACTGAAGCCATTACAGCAGGTATGGGGTGTATTTTACTTTTTTTAAATATGTAATAACTACTGGATTAAAATCAGTGTGAGTTTTGTTACAAGACCTTGTTATATCAAGCTCCTGGACTATTGATGTAGGAGACCTGGAGCATCGCAAGTGTTCTGTCCAACAGTGGTTTTTTATTCCCTACTGAGGACAGCAATACAGCCCTGATATGCTGCCATCTTGAAAAGATACAGAGATCCCTTGAGATGCTGGTGAGCTATCAGTTGTCATCCATGGAGTAAATGCCTAAGCTAAACTGCAAGGAAAATCTGTGCAGGCAGTTTTTATGTAGTTAGTAAGTAACTGCAGCAATACTCGGCACTACTGGCTGCCCGAAGCAAATACTTTCCACTGTTGTTGTTAGGACATTATCCATTAAAAAAAAAAAAAA
>WEKX01028913.1:35827-63825 GCA_013390025.1 Pitta sordida
ACTTTTCTTTACGTCATGTCTGTTACCACATTTGACTAAAAAAATCACCACAAACCACATTTCAAATGCCATCCTTTTAAGAGTGCACACACACACATATCAAAAAGAAACCTCTCTTATGAGGAAAGGCTTAGAGAAATGGGGTTGTTCATCCTGGAGAAGAGGATGCCCTGGGGTAACCTTATTGCAGCCTTTCAGTGCCTGATGGGGCCACAGGAAGGCTGGAGAGGGACGTTACAAGGGCATGTATGTAGTGATGATAAGGGAGAACGGCTTCAAACTGACAGACAGCAGGGTTAGATTAAATGTTAGGAAAAAAATATTTGTGGGCGCTGAGGCCCTGGCTCAGACTGCCCAGAGAGGCTGTGGCTGCCTCAT
This sequence comes from Pitta sordida, assembly GCA_013390025.1. Lineage (NCBI taxonomy): Eukaryota > Metazoa > Chordata > Aves > Passeriformes > Pittidae > Pitta > Pitta sordida. Next base: position 36,206 of record WEKX01028913.1, read on the forward strand.
CCCTGGAAGTGTTCATGATCAGGTTGGAACAGGGGTTGGAGCAACCTGGTCTAGTGGCAGGTGTCCCTGCCCATGGCAAGGGCCTTGGGACAAGATGAACTTCAAGGTACCTTTCAACCCAAACCAGTCTATGATTCTACAATCAATATTATTCATCTTGTTTTGTCCATTAGTAGTTCACGTTAATACATCAAAATGAAAACACTATCAGTCAGAAATAAATTAATCCTGTTTCTGTGAACACAGAAGATGCACTGCATTCTGTTGCTGTGTGCCTTACTAGGCTAGTCTGTATTCACCTTAGTTACTAAGGAAGTTCTTGCATAAGATATGCAAACGAGGGGTACTACTTTCAGAAGAGCTGGGCTTGTGGTTGATTTGAACAGGCAAAATTTTTATTTGCCATTTCTCTTCATGCTGGGATGCTATCAAAGCCTGCCAAGACAGGAGGCTACTGCATAACTGTTGCAACAGCTTGCTTTGCTTACTGCTTTTGCTAGCTCAGCCCTGTTTAGAGGCAAAGGATTACATTTAACCGGCTGCAGCTCAGTTTCATATCTCCACAACAGACATGACAGTATTGTCACTATTTATTCCAGATTCTTTCTGTGATGAATGGGTTCTCGCCTTTGTAATGTGTAAAACAAAGGAAGCAAATGTAGTTAAATCTGTGGAGTTTCATCTTCCTGAGACTATCTTCCTGTTGCTAATATAACTAATACAAGCTCATTTAGGAGGAAATAGTACTAAGTGATTGTAGGTAGCATTGTGGGTGGTGGTTTTGGTGTGATGTGTATAAAAGGAGAGCATTTGTATTACAAAAAGGAGCAGCTATAAATGGAAAATATCTATTACTTTTGTTTAGCCAATACTCTTCTTGGCTACAAAGCAGTACTTCAGGGTCAGCAGTATGGGCAGAAAGGACAATTTTGAGTATGTAGGCAGACCTATATAGCTTGAGAACATCCTGTTCTCAAGAAGAAATTATTTCAAGTATTCTAAAGAAAAAATAATTTCCTCTACCTATGGCAAAAATTTCCCCAACCTTGAATTCCTATGATACAAATAAAAATAGTTATCAAAAATAGAAAATGAACTTCCATGTAAGGAACCACCTCAACCATTACCACAAGTTGCATTAATGTCAGCATCACAGCAGCACCTTAAGACCAGAGAATATATGTCCTGTCTGTGTCCACAGAAAAGTGACAAACATGTCTTCAGTAGTTTTGGAATTATCTGGCTGCTTTCCACTAGCTTTCAAAAATACAAGTTGCAGAACCTCAGCTTCAGATGAATACTTACAAGTCATTTTCATGTATCATGAAAATTAATATTCACCCTGCAGCTAAGGTGGCTTTGCAATGTGTTGAACCTTTAGAAAACCAGAAAATCTTGCAAATTGTTTACAGTAAAGAAGTGTCATTGTATTGTCTAGTATAAAAGCAAAAAGGGACAGAGCCAGGTAAATACTAATTAGGGGTCTAGTCCTGTCACCAGCTGGACATACATGCTTATTTTTGCAGAATACCATGGAACTACCCGGACACTATCATGCTCATAGGCAGGTGCCCTGTATGTATCTCAAGCCAGGTTAGCACATGTAGCTGAATATAGTGAGAAAAGGCCTTCTGGCTCAGAGGCGCCAATTTACACAATCACTTTGGACAGTGCAGCCGTATAATAAGGTACCATACATTGAGATATGTGAATTTCCACTTCAGTCATAATTTAAAACATCACCTTAATATTTTTACAATATACCTTGAGTTCTACTTCTGACTGAGCCACAACAGTTGTACTGTACTGATGCTGGTTGACATTTTAAAACGGTTGACTGAAATAACCATTGCAAAACCATACATGACATGATTCTATGAGATCCTAAACTAAACGGTTTTCCAATCGTTTTACCTAAAAAGCACGAAAACCCGCTGCACAAGAGAAGCACGTTTCCACAACCACTGCTAACAGTCTGCGCCTGTGAGGAAGTTGTATTGCTGCAAGTCAAGTCCACCTTTGTTTGCTTTTTCTTCACAGAACCTCTTAGAAGAAGGCAAGCCGCAGCCCCCGCCCGGTGGACCGCGAGCAGCAGAAAAAAAAAAAAAAAAGACNGGCTGTGGCGGCCGCCGCGCAGTGGGGCACCGGGGTCGAGAGAACAATGGTGGCGGTGGCGGTGCCGCCAATGGCCACGGCCACGACCCGGGGCGGGCACGTAGCCCAGAGGGCTCCGGCAGACCGCGAACCCCAGGGAGGAGTCTCCCCTCCCGGGAGCCCCACCGTTCCGACAGTAACGGAGTTCATGCCCGGGGCTGCCACGATGTCCTTATGGACAGTCCTCAGACCGCTCATCGCTCGCTCTGACGAATCTGAACGGTCATCGTTGTGACAAAGAATTCCCAAAATTTAGCCCCTGTGTGAAACAGGAGGAGAGCAGCAGCGAAGGGACCGCAGAGGTGAGAGTTTTGAGGAGACCCTCGTCGCCCAGTAACCGTCTGAGGCCAGGAGGGATGGCGGCAACAAAGCCCGAGCTCGCGGGTGCCTCAGGAGCCGCCGGTGTGGCACCGTCCGTGCGCGGGGGCCGCCGGCACTGCGAGCCGAGGCGTGACCCGGCCGCTCAAGGGGAAAGCCGGGGGCTTCCCGCAGCGAGCAGAGTGGGGGCTCGGTCGCCAGCACTGCTCAACGCCCGGACAGCGCTTTCAGGCCGATGGCGATGAGGATGATGGGCGACCCGAGCGGCAGCGCGGGCTCCCTGAGGAAGAGATGCGCCTGCCTGGCTTCATGCGCGGGAAGAAACGCAGCCAGTGGGACGGCGCACCGCCGTTGCTCCTGAGGTGGAGCTGAGGGGAGCAAGGACAGTCTGCGTCGTTCCCACCGCTGCACCGGCGCCCAGCGCAGTCTCTGCGCGAGGGAGGAACTCGCGCCGCACTCGCCCAAAGCTCCGGAGGGGCTCGAGCGCATCCATCGTCCCGGAGCCCCGCGCGGAGACGCGCCCTCGGTGACCCCGGCGCTCTGGAGTCGGCTCACCTGGCTCCGGACCCCCCTCCCCGTGCTCCCCACGGCGTTCGTCCCCGTGTGCCAGGCAACCGCTCCGCAACATCACGCACCACGTCTCCGCCTCGGTACCTGAGTCACGTCCCGCGCCTCACCGTGAGGATGCTCGTGCTCGCGCCGGATTGCGGCTGCTGCCCCGCGCGTCCGCACGGACCCGCCCTGGCCCGTCTAGTGCCGCGGGCTGCGGAGCACCGGGGTGGATGATCGGCGCCTCTTGCCCCTCCCCTGCCACAGCGAGAGCGCCCTGGGTCCTACTGCCGCCGTGACGCCCTCCCGCCGCTGCGCGTTCTCCCGCGCAGGGCTGGCCGCGTGCTGCGCGGCCCCGGGCCCGCAAAAGGCACCAGCGGGAGCTTTGCGGTGGTTGCGCGGGCGGCAGCGCTGGACTCGGTCGTGGATGCTGCCCCGGCTGTCCATAGGAGCAGGACCTGACCTGTAGACTTCAACGTATGAATGGACTCCTGCAGCTGAGGTTTGTTTTGTGCTGCTATTTCTGGTTTCCATGGAGTGATCTTAATTTCTTAATTGACTCCTCACATGAGAATGACTCTTAAGAGGCTCCTTGCTTTGTTGTTTTCTTCTCAGGCATTTTGACGATGATACTGTGCATTCTGTAGATCACTTGCAGGCTTCCCTCCTCATCCTCTACCGAGGCAGTAATTCCTGCCACTATACTTGCTTGAGACATCTCCTTTTACATTAAGACGGATTGAGCTTTTCTGCTGTGACCTGTTTTGACTTTACTGCTATTCATACAAATGTTGAATTATAAACCGTGTATGTGTTCATACTGCTATTTAGCATCTGTGAAAGTTGTGGTGGGCTTCTCAAGTGCACTGCAGAAAGTAGCACTCCTTGAGCTTAGGAAAGCACTACCAGGAGCTTAGGAAATTTGGGAGTAGATGCTGCACTCCTTTGTGTGCTCATAGCACACAATCCAGTTTGCAGGGGAGCGATTGTCCCCGTGTGATTCTGTGATTCCTATCACCTTTGTGGAGATACACAGGGGTAGGGTTCTAACTAGAAGAGGATGTGTTGGATACAGTATTTTCTTTTGAGAACTATGGTATTGCACAGATTAGTAGCTTCCAATATTTTAGAATCTACTTGCTGAAATCGTGTAATACCACAGGAGGATCTGAAATTCTTTTAACAACTTATGTTTTTTTCTTTCCCCTGCATATTATGTTTGTGTTGGCTTTTGGTTTGGTTTTCCTGAACTGTAGTGCCCATTCGTCCATGCTTAGGGATTCATTTGTAAAGATGAGCTAGGCCGTGCAGTTTATTTTGGGTAGATCGCATACAGACCTACATTGCTAATCCTACAGATCAGTAAAATCAGTTTTGACTGTCTAACATTATCTGAATTTAGGCCGTTCACTTGCAGGCTAGATGAAGTTAATTGCGGGAGAGCAAAACCGACTGATTGTTATGGATCTGCTGATGCAAGCAGTGCAATGCCTGAGGCCCAGCAAAATTGGTGAAGTCTAACAACTGAAGACATTTTTATATGTCTTCACAGGTAAACGTGGTTCTCAGGAAAAGGAAGTATGATCTCCATTCCCAGTCCCAAAGAACTGGAAAAACTACAGGTATTGAGAGGAAGACACTTTTATTTCTTGTCACTCCATCCTCTAAGTTCTTAAGGAGGACAATTCCATCCTGTGAAATGGATTCTCATAAATCTGTTGCTCTGATTGTCTAGGTAAACACCTTTAGAGTGTGTCATGGACCTTGTATAGCTCTGGAAACAAAAATTATGGTGGCAGAATAAATAGTTTTTGTAATGCTGGATCCTGTCTTGTTACAGTGTTGGGCCATGATGGGTTGGACATAGCCTTTGGGCCAGAAACTTGGAAGTGCTTTCGAGCCTAGTAGTGTATGTGCAGTTATTATATAGTACTACCTTCCTTTTCCTCTTTAACATGTGGCATTTTCAGAGTGAGTCAGTATTTTTTTATTTCCTTCTGAAGCTACTTACGTTACTATTTCACAGTATGAGACCAAAGACATTCAGAAAGGGTGGCTCTGAAGGTGGTTCTCAAGGTGGCTGAAATCTTACAGAACTTGCTCATGTTTGTTAAGAACAGAAAATCTTTTCTAAACTCCTGTTCATATTTGCCAAAAGGGTAAAAGGTTTTCTTCCATTCCATCTATGAAACCAAGACATTTTCTGCATTTATTTCAAGTGCATTCAAGTTTCTACATGGCTCCCCAAATTCACATTGTGTAGACTGTAATCTCTTTGACTCACCATTAAAGTTTACCCCTTTGGGGCACTATTGAATCACTGGAAGCCGTCAGTTACTCATTTGAGGAACTGACATGCGTTTATCTATGTCACTAGGGACTGTTCGAAGGCACCTTAGAGAAGAGGACAGCTAATTTGGAATGGGGGGTGGCAGGGGTGAGGAAGGGTTGCAAAAAATAATGTGTATGACTGGTGAGGTAAGACATAAGGAAAAGGAGCATCCCAGCCATCAGAATGGTATATGAATTTGGACACTAGCCTACTATATGTTGATTCTGATGAGTGCTATGAGAGGCCCACTGCAGAATATAAATTATGCTGGGACTTGCATTATAATTTTTGTGTGCTCAGGTTTGGAAAATCAATTGAAGCCGGTTTCCACTGTCTTAGTTTAAACCAGAGGTGAGTCATGTAAATAAATGAACTAAATCCCTTTAATATGTAATTGTAGTGTTCAGAAATTATATGTAGCTAAATGAAACTTGCTGTATTTCAAAAGCCTCATTCTTGGTTCTGATACTCATTTTCAGTAATAGTTACTAATGGAAATAAACGCTTCCTTTCTTTAGATGAGAAGGGGATAGGACACACAGTTCTCTTCCGATGACGTAAGGAGAAATATATAAGAACTGCTTATAACTGAAGACATAGCTTATATATATAGATATATGAGCCACTTAGATAATTCTCTATCTTCTTTAAATTAGTGTACTTAAGGTATAATTTGGGTGCAACATTCAGGTTTTGGAAAAGTCTCTCCTCATGCAAACCTTTATATAATCTAGAAAAAACAGAAGGATGAGAGACCATTACAGGAAGTTTGCATCATGACTTCCAGACAAGCAAGTCATCTACATGACTAAGGGAAAATCATGCTCCAGGTCCGGTTCATGTTTTACGTCTTCCTCTGTCTCACGTAGACAGAGTAGTGTGGTTTGGTTGATGGATACAGTTTTTAATAATTAAATGCCTTGGTAACAGATTGTCTTTATCTGTGCTGCATTGACCTCATGTTGCAGTTGGCCTGAGCTTGATTTGCAAGCTTTTGAAAGTTTTTCACCTGATGCAGTGAGAGTTTGGAGAGGATGGGAAGTTTTTTGTCATTCCTAACAGCTGTACTTGAAATACACCAAGAATCTCCCTTTTGATCTGTACTGTTGCTTAATACTAAACAGTCTGATAAACAAAATGTGCAGGAAGACAAGTGAAATAGGGTGAGACCTGATAATATGTAACAAGTCTTAGCTGTGTTTTGGGAGACGGGTGTTATAAAAGAGGGTGGGGCCCCACCATGCAGAGGGGCTGCAGTGCGGGAGCAGCGAGGATGGAACGTGAGGGGAGAGGAGAACCTGCTGCCGGGTGCCTGGAATGAATGCAGCGCCGGGGGCGGGGGCGCTGGTTGATCAGGAAGGGCAGCAGAGAGGAAGTGGCGGTGGCTCCCGGAGCGAGGCGGGGGTGGCACGGCCCCGCCGCCGGGGGACGGTTGGCGAACGCCGCGGCCTCCCACGGGCACGGGCACGGGCACGGCCCTGGGCAAGGCCCTGCCCGCCGCGGGTGCCCGGAGCGCAGGGACGGGCGGGTTCTCGGCCGGAGGAGCCGACCTCCGGCTGGAGTGCTCCGTCGGAAGGCGGAGCGGGCGCATGGCATCCCGTCGTGCCGCAGGTTGTCCTCCGAAGCTCTCGACGCGTCCTCCGTGCATCTCGCTTCCTTTTCTCGCTCTGGGTGCCGTCTCCTTGCACCTTTCCTGCTAAGGGCCCTTCGTGTGCCATCCCTGTGTCCAAAGCAGTAGATTGTGCTCCTCTCTATTGCCTTCCTCTAACGGACCTTAGCTCAACCGTCTCCCTGATATCTGCTCTGACTCAGAACATCTGACCCTCTGGGCCCTCCATGGGAGTGCCCTTCTGGGATCTGTTTCCTGCCTGCGGGCTGTTCTGTTGGCAGTGTTTTCTTTCACCCCACTCAGTTGTCCTTTTTTCCCCTTCTGCTCTTCAGGTATGCAAACCTCTGGTCCTGGAGAGTACCTGATGCCTGCCTTGCCAGCAGCTTTTCCTTCCTCCCATCCGGGTGGGTGTCCCTTCCTGTCATCCCTCGGGATATTTGCTCCAGAGACTCAGTGTCCGTGTTCCTCATGCTGTGTTACTCTATAGTTACATTCTTTGGGCACTCTAGAATATGTAACCATTTCTCTGTCCCAGAAGCAATTGTTTCTTCCCACCATACCTGGCAGTCCCTTACACCTCCTAGTCTGTCTGTCCTGCATAACGGCAGATCCTGACACTGTACTCCATTTACAACATAGTAAACCGCATACTATGCCCGAGGCATGTCCCTGCTGCCGAGTTTCTCTCCTTTGTTATTGGTCTTTATCCTAGCCCCCAGCTTCTGCTGTATTTTATCTATTCTGATCAGACTGTATAATGCATGATGTGTATTTGCTATTTCATATATCTAGCCGTACTTGAAAGTAAAACAGCAAAACATCCTCCAGGAGTAAAGAAAGAGACAGCCTCTATTTTTTTTTCACGAAGAAATTGTAGCACCAAAAAGCAGGCCAAGATTCTCATCTGATTGAGATTTCTAGGGCACCCGCCTCTAAAGAATTCTGAGTTCAAACAATGCATGGGCAGGAAGAGAAGTTGGGGGCACAGTTGGCTAAATTCCAGAAAGGTACAGAACAGTAAAGTAGAATAATATGTGCTTTGTGTATAGTGACAGTTATGACCAATCTTGAGAGTCTTCTGAAGTCATCTTAACTTAGATTCAATTGTCATATGGTTAAGCTTTTAGAACACTTTTCAAGAAGCATGTAAATTCTGAATATTTGTCTCATTCTGTGCAGCTCCTATCCCTTCTATACCGTGTTTTCAATGTATATAAATGCAGTTTTTGAGCTTAGAAGTTTTACCCTGACAATCCATCAGTTTTAATTCTTAGCTCTTTTGTATCTTATTTCTGATATTAGCAAAAAGGAAACATCCTGTGGCTGGCATTGCTGAGAGCAGCATTGGTGCTGAAGGGCAGTTTATGCCACTTGGGCTGAGGTGCCCTCCAAAGCTGATTCTAAACACCAATGCAGATGGACCCTTGGAGACTACCAAGTTCTAAGCAACTGAAATGATTTTGTCCTGTAAAGTGCTTAGAGTGGAATAGAATAAAATAGGTAATTTGTTAAATAGAACAAGGAAAGAAGATGAGGGCAATAAACAAAGCCGATATTTTGCTTGCAGGTTTTTTGGTTTAATAAAACAAATTCCCCACAAAGCATCCTTAGTATTTATTATGCTGAAATCAACAGCTTTTCTCTGTGTATCACAGGTATAAGCAACAACTTTCTCTGGCAGCTGATCGTGAATAGATTCTGGAACAGACTAAAATGCAAACAGGACGGAACTGGCAGCAGCTCTGTGAGAATGCTGAACATAAGCAGTATCAGAAATCAGAGGATCGAACACAAAACCCGTCTTCATCAAGTGGGGAGGTGAGAATTTCAAATTAACACAGTTAAAAATCATCTGTTGCATAGAAAGCTATGGCATTTTTCTACCATAGTATTTCTTTTGGAAGTATGGCTTTATTCTTCTTTCAAAAATCTGCAAATCAGTGATTCTGTATTGTGCACAGCAGTTCATCACGTGTATTTAATGAGAGACCAGATTAATTTTCATGAACAATTTCTAATAGTAGCCGTTTTTCTCTTTTCCTTAAATCAACTCTTCTTGAGAGGTGCCACTGCTTTTCTCTTGCCATTGCAGCAAAAAAAAAAAAAAAAAAAAAAAATCTCTTAGAGCAGCCCCAGGCTAAAAAGAATTTCAGATCACATTACTGCTTGCATTCTATCAAGGGAGCAATAATAGTCCTGGAAAACTCAGAGTACTTTTGTATGAGGAAAAAATTATTTTGTGCAGTATGCAAGCTTCTGTTTCTGAAAAATTAAATACACGTTTATTGTTTAGAGACTGTTACACAATGGGCTAACAGCTGTCAATGCCCAGTTGTCTAGTAAACTCATGGGTACAGAGGGAACACTTGTTTATTAATTTTAGAATGCAGGCATTTATTCTAGTGTTATTTTATCATTGTCTTTCCAAAATGATTCATAGGCATCAAAAGCTGCATCATAGGAACACATGTGAGAGATGAATCAGCATTGTCCATTTCACATAAAGAAGATGAGACAATGAAGCTAAATTACTTGTGAAGGAGGTTTCTGACAGATCCAAAAGGGATGTGCTTAAGTCCCTACGCTATGATTTAGAATACCTTTGATTTCCATCTTTTTTCTTCTTCTGCCCTTTCCCTCTCCCTTTCCCTTTCTCACCCCTTTGCCCTTAAGCTACTGACACCCTCTGCTTTTCCTTCCTTCCTTGCCTCCCTCCTAGGTTGAAGCTGGTCTACAGAAAGCAGACTATAGGTTGCATGAAGTGAAGACTGTTCTTTCTGCTTTGATTGTTGAAAGAACAGACAATACAAGCATCACTTAATTACAGTATTTTACCTGAAGGGGAGAAACAGGTTAGACAAGACATGGATGAATTCATTCTGAGATAAAGACTTTATGGGCCTTGTTTCCACTGGACTTAATGTAAGTGGTTCATCTGTTTCATATGCTTCATTCAAAATACTACAGACACATCTAGCCTGGAATATGACATAGGTGTCACAGCCTTAATTATGGCTCTCATTTGTTATTCACTGGCAAGGAGCAAGCTGGATATAGACAGATGCTCCAAAACACAACAATGTACTGTGCCATCATGGCACATCCAAATGGGAAGAATTTATTTCTGGGATGTTCCTGAGGCCTGTATCTGTTGCAGTTCAGGGTAGATTTTAAAGTTGTAAAGTTAAAATTCTGAGGCAATGCTTCAAAATACTAATACGAATACATATATATATTTTAAAAACGCATTCAAAATTGCCCCAGTAATGCTGGTTTGAAGCTATGCTGAAGGATAATGCACTATGAGTAGAAAACTCTCTGTTGTGAATGAGTGGAAGTAAAGACTGTGTTGCAGTGCGCTCTAGTGGGCAGCTACATGTGCTCAACACTGGGCAGCTCAGAGCGCGTTCCCAGAACTTGCTACGAAAAAGCAGCGTTAAGCAGGCCTGTGAGTTCATGAATGCACAGAGCGGTGTATTCGGAAAGATACTTCCTGAAGACAATTTTTATCACAGACAAAAGTAGATTGCTAGCAAAAACTTGTTATGGACCAGGTTGTTTTTCCAATTTCATGTCAAACTGAACTGACTTGCAAATTGATCGTTGAGATACCAAGAGAAGCAGGGTTGTGCAGGGGTTTTTTTAGCTGTTTGCATTCACTGCTGAATTCAGCCGTTACTGGCAAGGCTTTGTTTCTCTGTCACACTTTTCTTTCTGCTGTTAAAATACTCTACTCTGATTTTTGCACTTTTGGTCTGTAGGATAAGCAGTACCCATCTCAGCAAAACCTCTTTTATCTCTGATTTATGGGAAGGGCCAGTGTTTAAAAAAATAAATAACAAAAATGTCTATTATTCTGAATGAGAACCTTATCCTGTAATTTTGCTACACAAAACGAAGTGTAGTAGTCATTCCCAGCCTTTAATTAAGCAACAGAGACATGAAACACACTAACCTGGAGAACCTGGCTTACAACTGATGTTTTTGTATGACTTAGGTTATGTCTGTCTAACTAGAGAATGCTGATAATACTATACAAGTGCACAGATAAGGAAAGACTGCTTACAGTAATTCTGGTGTATTATATGGTGTTCCCTCTAGACACTTTTCCAGCACACATACGCAACAGCAGTGACAAAACAGAGCCACCCTAATGGCCATGTCCTTCCCATCTATGCCTCCTCTATGATGTTCTCAGGATATCACTTTTTTCCCTGGAAAATCCTCAATACCCAGATGGTTCTTGTCTCCCACCTATGTTCCTGAGTTGAAAGTGTATCAGGATCTCTGTGTGGTGGCCTGAAGAAAATAGGGTTGTTACTGTGTTGCACTTTTATTTTCCAGATATTTCAGTACCATGACAGAAGTTCTCTGTGCAAGGATATGCCTACCTTAGAAATGAAAAAGCTGCAGGAGCAGAATGCCAGCCTTCGAGCTGCTATTGCCCAAATGAGGAAAGAAATGGAGAGTCTTTATGAGCAGATGTCGTCCTCTCTGCCTGTAATAGAAAACAGACAGCTTGCAGAGCAAGGTGACAACTCTTGCCAAAGAACTTTAAATGCATTAAGGAAATGTCGTGGTCGTGGTCATAACCTGTGAGGGCTACCCCGACCATGGGTGTGTAAGAATCACTGCCGTGGGGTTCTGGAAATTGCTCTATAAATACGTACATATACTATGTTCATAGTATATGTGCTACCCTTTCAGGTTCATTGAGCACAAACAAAATTTCAACTGGAATGACTTCGAGCGACATCAGAGCCAGCCCAGCTACACTGGACTGTATAATAAGCCCAGACTCAGAAAAGGTATGAAGAGGTTTAAGCTATCTAAAATCTCTATATGTGTGTAATTAAATAGGTAGCATATTATTTTTGCTTGAATAAATAGTATAAATAAACGTTTATATGGTCAGATGAGAGCCAGAAGAGATTCTTTTCAGCCAAATTTATGCTCATTCTTTCTAGGCAATAAATTTTGACTAGTCATCCCCTGGCACAAGTCACTCCCGATCTTTCAAGCCTGTCTTCATTTTTTTATTATAGCGGGGAGAGGAGGTTATAGTGTTTTGCTCCACAGTTTACTTCATCCTATATTGCTAGCAAAATCTTTTTAGGTAATGCACCCTGAAAAATAGGCTGGAGACTTCATAATTTTTCTTCAACTGGATTTTAATGCATGTTTGTTTAAATCTCTGCACCTGCAGACCACACTTTCAAAATAGTCATTATAAGCACTATCTGTTTTATTCAGGGTCTAGAACCCAAAGTTCTTGAAGAAAACATAGTAGATCTTGGACAACAGTTACCTGATACAGGTGTTGATCTTCAATATGGTGCCAGACATACTCTACAGGGAATGCAAAATAAACTGAAGGAAGCAGCAAGAAAAATCTCAGTTCTATGCCAAGAGAAGCAGCAGTTAATTGAAATGGGAAACAAACTCAGGGGAGAACTTGGAATGGTATTAAAGGAAGGTAAATTTATTCTACAGAAAAGTGCTAACTTATATGTATTTAGAAAAAAATCCAATAATCCTTTCATCCTTTGAGCTGGAGAGAGCTAGGCTTTAATCTGAAAACAAAGTGCAGAACCTGACTGATCCTTGATCTGCATAGTTTGTGTGAGACTTTGGTCCTAATTGTTGCACGTAAGATTATCCTCTGATATGAGATGCTAATACAGAACAATTAGAGTCTATATAGAGTAGATTTTGTTGATGAACATCTTAGATGGAAGGACTCCTTCGTGCCTCGATGTCAGTGTGCGAACTGGAACTTGACTCAGACTTTGTTTATGAACAGAAAGGAGGTAGTTTATCTCTTGGAATAAAAACTAATGCTTTAGAAAAGTGGAAAAGAAAGCAGAATACGCTTGCTGTAGAGTGAACTTAAATTAAGAGTATATACATATAACGTAAGAAGGTTTCAGTGTGGATATTTAAGTTCCATGCACAGTTTCTTTGGCAATGAAGCAAAGGGAAAAAAAGCACAAGGTCCATTCCTGCATAGCATTGAAACCATCTGCAATGAGAAGGCCTGTGTTCTGTCATTCATTTCTATCCACTGTAAACACTTGCTGGGAATGTAATATTGATGACAAAATAACAACAAAGAATGCCTTCCTCAGTAATTTTTTCTCCTTTATAGGACTTTGGCATCCTGTTAGCTCTAAACACTGCACAGTTTGTATTGCCTCTGGTACTCTGCTTCCAAGAGAACTTGTCAAAAGAACACAGTGTCAGCTATCAGCTCTAAAGCATCTACAGAACAGACTCACAACACAGGTATGCTGTCTGAAATTTACTTATAATAATCCATTAAGCCAGCTCTAATTCCATGCATGTAACTGTCTTAAAATCCTGCATTTAAATGACGCTTACTGACTTGAGCTCAAATCTGTCTTTGGAAGATTTCACAGAATCACAGAATATCCAGAGCTGGAAGGGATCTTTCAATCCTGATGCAAGACACAACAACCTAGAAGTTAAACCGTGTAGCAAAGAGCGTTGTCCCAAATGCTTCACAAACACAGACAGGCTTGGGGCCATGACCACTCCCTGGGGAGGTTGTTCCACTGCTTGACTACCCTCTTAGGGAAGAACTTCTTCCTGGTATTCAGTCTGAATTTCCCCTGATGCAGCTTCAAGCCATTCCCCTGCATCCTATCACTGGACACCAAAAAAGAGATCAGCATCTCCTACTCTGCTCCCTATCATGAGGAAGTTACAAACAACAATGAGGTCATCCCTCGGTCTCCTCTTTTTTTAAGCTCAACATGCTAAGTATCCTCAGCCACTCCTCACAAATCTAGCCCTCTGGTTCTTTCACTGCCTTTGTTGCCCTCCTTTGGACACATTTTAATATTTCTATATCCTTCTCAAATTGTGAAGCCCAAAGCTGTCCACAGTACTCAAGGTGAGGCCACACCAATGCTGAGCATAGTGGGACAGTCACTCCTTTTGGCCGTTCAGATGTGCTGTGCTTAGTGCACCAAGGACACAGTTGGCACTTTTGGCCACCAGGACACACTGTTGACTCATGTTGAGCTTGCCAATCACCAAAACGCCCTGATCACTCTCTTCAGGGCTGCACTCGTGTCCCCCAGTGGATACAGACACCCTGCATTACACTGTCCTAGATGCAGAATTCAGCATTTTTGCTCCTGTTAAATTTCATGCAGTTGGTGATTTCCAGGCATTCCAGTGTATCAAGATGTAAGGTCTTTTTGTCATCAAGGAAATCAATGGGTCCTCCTAATTCAGCGTCAACAGCAAATTTAGTCTGGACTCCACTTGTGTGTCTAAGCCATTGATAAAAAGACTGACAAAAACTTGCCTTAAAATTGAGCCCTGGGGAACTTCACTAGTGACTGGCCACCAGCCAGACATTTCCCTGTGCTTGAAGAGTTTCCCCAGATGCTTATAGGTTTGGGGACTACAAAAGTATTATTTTCAAACATATTCTTTAATGAAAGTATTTCAGAAACACTAGTGACAGCAATACATGCAATCCTAAATTAGGAGTTTCATAAAGCTTAGTTTTAAGTAAGTGAGAAAGGCCATTTGAATATTTGCAGTATGTGATAAGATAAACTTTAAAATGATTAATCATTGAGGGCATTTCCAAATACTTGAACCACCTATGTCCACATTATTATTATAGCATCTCTTCCATATATGAAAGGTGGATATATGTTAACCTGTCTCTTTTGTAGTTAAAATACAACTTTTAATAGGTAAATTGCAGCTTTCATCAGAGATAGAAATGTATAAATCTTGGCTCTGCTAGTAGTTAGTGGCAGACCTCCCAGTAACTTCAATAGTCAGGATTTCACTATGTACTTTACTTAATTGATCAGCAGACTTGTTCCTGTGAGGATTGAGTCAGAGCAGCTGATTGTCATTGTCATTTTGAGGGCAGTAAACAATGTTCTTTCAGAAAGGCTGAGGTTGTTGCTCTGAGGTATAAAACTCCAGTAGAATTATTAACCAAGTTCAGTTGGGGAAATACTTCCTCTGGGAACCACTTTGGGCAAGTTGTTCCAGTGTTTGGTCACCCTCCCAATAAAGAAGGTTGGCATTTGGTTGGGATTTTTTCCCCTTACACTTCAACAGAGTGTCCTGTGCTTCACTTTCTGCCCATTGCCTCGCTCTTCTTCTGTATAGCACTGAGAAGAGTCTGAGTCATCTTCATCTCCTTCCACCATCCTCATCAGGTGCTTATGCGTGTTGGAAAGATCACTTCTGACTTATCTCTTCTAGAGGCCAGCAAGGCCAGCTGCCCCAACATCTCTCTGTATGTCCGATGTTCCCGTTTGCTGATCATCTGTGTGGTTGGTTGTGGCTGTGTCTGTGGTATGTTCATGTCTTTCTTGTCCTGGGGAGCCCAAAAGTGGGCACAGTACTCTAAATGTGGTTGCACCAGTGCTTGTTAGAGGGAAATGATCACCTCCCTTGACCTGCCGGCAGTGGTTTTTTTGGTGCATGAATGCACTCCTGCCTCATGTTCAACCTGGAGTTCACCAAGTTTCTGGTTTCTTTTCTGCCGAGCTGCTTTCCAAACAGTCAGCCTCCAGCATATTAGATTAAAACTGCAATCTCCTCTGCCTTTGGGGTTAAAAATCAGCTGGATTTAAGCTAATGGAGGATCCTGTTCATTTTTAGTTCCCCCTTTATGTATTCTTACTTGTCTTAACTGAAATCAAGGAAATATTTGAGAGCCTTTTTGTGGATCACTAAAGTTCAGCCATGAATGTGTAAGAGATTGAAGTTGTGTATTTCTGGTTTTGCATACTAAGGTCTCCAGTATTATCTCTAGATAATATGAAACTACTTAGAAGATAATCATGTCATAATCCACTAAGGTATCACAACTTTCACTCATTTACTTGAAAATATTCTAATTGAATACATTCTATTCTATCTAATAACTGAATACATTCTAAAAAGTCTTAAACATTTTTAGACACAATCTAAAGAGATAAGATGGAATAACCACACATTCATATTGAACGTGCCATCTTGGGGGGGGGTTAGCCTGAAATTACCACTAATTCTTCTGATGCTATCTGGTTGGCCTGGGTGTATTATAAAGTATATGAACCATCTGACCAGACAGTTGGGACAACAAAGGTGAGTTTCTTAAGACAGCCAGTGGAAGTAAATCTTAATTAATATTTTCTTTATCTTACAGTTAAGAATGGTGCTAAAGAAAAAAAACAAAACAAAACATATTAACCTCTGTAGTTGCTTGGAATAATTGCTACAAATTACGTAAATGAAGGTTAAGTGACTCAGCTGGACAAATCTTTTTGGCCATTTGATTATGCTGAAAATAGATATATTTTTTTCCTGTGAAGTAACACAGTACTGCAGATAGTACCCATGAGGGATATTAGCTGGATGAATTACAAAAACTTCTGGCTTCGTAGATCTAAAAAAATACTGTTAAAGTTTGAAGTGCAAAGATCATCCAGCAATCAAATTTGAGAACAAGTGCTGAAAGGGTCAAGCTCAGTGTTCTGCTATCAGGTTTTTAGGCAGACAGTTACAGCAGCTTCTGCACAGGATTGCTGTTCTCCTGGATAAAGCACTGTAGTAAAGCCAGGTAGCACTTATTTGGAGGGCTCAAACATTTGAGTATGAAAGGAAAAGGCTCTCCAAGCATCCAAGGTATGCATCAGTGTTTCAGCCAGAAAAGGTGTATTATTAAGTAAAGAAAACCAGTGTGTACATCTCTTGGCTAAGGTGCATCTGTCAGGTTTTTTTCTACAGAAACATTTTGGCATGTGTTCTGAGGGAACCTGGCAGGGAGGAACTCTGCATTTGGACATCCTGTCCCAGGTACTTCTCTTAGCTTCTAGCAGAAGGTATCCAACAGGAGGGGGTCTCTTGTCTGGTAGAGAAAGGTTGCCTGAAGTCCAAAAGGCAGTGCTGTTAGGAGTCAATTAGAACCAAATTTGAACAGATTGCATGAGTGAAAATAAATCCCTGTTCTTCTTTACTGCCCATTAGTCAATGAAGAAGTTTTAAAGGTTGCAGTGTGAGCAAACATTGTAAACCATCCATCTGACAGTGATAAACTGAGAATGCCATCTGCTGTATCTTTCTGGAGCTAACAGAGACTTATTCTTCCTCGGATACAGCAGATAGTTTTAAGACAACAGAAACTGAGAATTGTAACAAATCAGACAAATAAGTGCAATGTGAGCTGGAGAATCTGGTATATTTTACCAATTTATCTAATCAAGTTCTTTTGATTAGTGAGGGCATCAGGAATATGATCTAGGACATACTACAGTGAAAGCCGTCTGGGTTTTGAGCTGGGAAGATTCAATTATTTGATATTGCTGGGAATGCAGCACTGTTTTTCAATTCTTCATTGACTGTCTGAGGGCCTGATCAAAAGCTGTCACAGCAGCACAGCCACAAGAAATATCAGCATCTTGTTGTAGTGTAAGGATGGTCCCCAAAGAAAAGAATTGGTATTGAACAAATAGCCTCAGTGAAGTTGTGTTCTGAAGGGAATACAATTTTGTTTAATATTATTTATAACTCATAGTTTTGAATCTAGCAGTTTAACAGCAAACTGAGCTATAAATCTATTATTTTTAGACACTATGAGTTATTTGTGTAAATGTAATATTTCATATTAGAAGCTGCAGTATGCAAGGCAACAACATCTCTCGAGGTTGTCCTCTCTAACCCTAACCCTGCCCTGGCTTAAAGGAAGAAGCAGCTCTGAGCAGCTGTGGGGAAGAAACAGAATTACCATCTGCTGAGGTACAGTGCAGTTTTATTATCAACCTAATCACCTTCAGTTGGATTTTTTAGTTGGAAATGCTGAACACTCATCTCCTGGAAGACCCAAAAATCTAGGTAATTTTTAAATTATGCGTTGTTCCTGTACAAAATAGTATTTGTTAACACTAAATAAACTAGGGTTTCTCAATCACTGTTGTCATGTTGTAATTAATCTTGTACCACCTTTCAAAATCAAAAATAAGTTTTCTTTTGTCTTGCCTCTTGCCGAAACCTTCTATCTTTCCAAGTCCAAGATGCCACTGTGAAATGTAACCAATTTTCAGATGTCTTTGATGTGAAAGGTATGTAAGATTGTCTTTGAATCTGAACAGGTTCAGCTAGATTTCTCCACTGAAAATCGTGGGCCAGAGGAACAAAAGGCAGGTACGTCCTCCAAGATTGTTCAAAGTCAGCTGCTCAGGCAGAGTCCTAGTCAAGTCCAGCAGGTCCAGCTTTTTTCATCTGGAGCACACAATTTCTTCCAAGATGTTTGGCAAACTTTAGAAACGGGATCAAGTCTTTGTATTCTTAGGCCCCAAAAGAACAGCAACCAAGGTAAGCCTGTGTTGTAAAGTAGTCACAGTATTTGAGTCTCAGACTCTTCTAAAAGAGTGGAAGTACAGTAGTGGATTCTGTACCCTTCCACTAATTATTTTACATGACTGCTGCTGTTGTTACAGTACTATCATCAGATCTGAATGAGTTCTTTGAAGAGAATTTCTCTGACAGCAGAAGTAAGAATTAAGAGCAATGCCTATACAGCTCTGGTTTTAATGCCATTGTTGCAAATACTTCTCCACTTTTACTAAGTGCTCCTGGAAAATGCAAATTATGTTTTGACATAGTCTAAAATTTAGCTGGGGCAGATATAAAAGTGTCTATCTGAGAACTGCACACCTTGTGTTACCAAGTAACTTAGATCAAAGTGGAACTTGGTAAATCCTTCCTGAATTGTTATATTTGTGGCAGGTTAATTGCTTAATGTGTTGAGACCTAAAAGCCAAAAGTGACATCAGGGGCACATGGCAAACTAGGTATTGTTATTCACTAGAATTTTATGGTCCAGTGCAACAAGTTGGAACAGACAGAAATAAAAACAGACATAAATTCTTATATGTCAGTGTTCAGACCGTATATGTGACACAGTGTCAGGGCTGGGATGAGAGAAGGTAAAACCTAGGTTATAGACTGAACATCAATCAAGTGTTAATACTTCTACGAAAAGCACCACATGTCCTTGGACATTTTAGCCAGAGCACTGTTTGTAAGATGTGTGCAGTAAAGCCTCTTAACAGGCAAATTGCAGAAGAACTTTTTGTTGCTAGTTATTGTGTGTATCACAGATTAATGCTACATCTCCCAAACTGTTGGCCTGTTCATGGAGTAAAACGCTGGGAAACTGTTCTAACACCTGCTGTGGGTAGGACAAAAAGCAAGGGACTTACATGATAGTATTGGAAAAACTTTAGGGATGGCTAATAGTGGGGTATGTTTCCTAGAGAGACTGTAGATTATTCTTTGTTAAAGGTCTTTGTAAATAGACAAACATTTCTCCAGAATGTTCCAAGTAAAGTTGGTTTGTTTTTCAATTTTTAGTAAGAGGTGCAGCATTCAGTAAGTTATTTCTTGCAGTGCTGTGGGCTTATGTGAGTTGCTTAGGATTTTTGCATTGATACTACTATTATTATTATTATCATCATTATTCCTGAGATCTGAATGCATCTGTGGAGTAATATGGCAGCCATTTAGCCTTTTCAAATGAAATGGCAATGACCTGTTACCATTACATAGATACACCATTAACCACACTTCAGACTGCAGGAACACGAATGTCACGAATCTAACCAGCAGGTTAAGGGGAGTGATTTGTTCCCTTCTGTTTGGTATTTCTGAGGCCCCATCTGGAGACTCTGTCCAGCTTTGGACCCTCTGGTACAAAAGACTGACAAACTGGGGTTCAGTGGAGAGCCACTAAACGGCTGGGGCACAGGAACACATTGCACAAGAAAAGGCTGAGAGAGCTGGGTTGTTCAGTGTGGAAAAGAGTCAGCAAGTGGTCTAATTGCTGCTTTTTAACTGCCCAGAAAGGGATTTTGAAGAAGACAGAAAAAGACTCTTAAAGTGCACAATGAAAAGAGGAAAAGGACACAAGTTGTGTCAAGATACCTTTTGAGCAGGGAGTGATAAGCACTGTGACATGGCACCCAGCGGTCCTCTCCAGCCTATGTTACATCTGTGTTTAAATCAGAGTATGGATGCAATGAACCATCTTTAGCAGCTCACAAGAAAAAATAATTCTGAACAGGACTTTCAAAATGAGGAGTGGATTATAAGTGTATTTATTCACAACAGCAGTGCATTGCAGGAGCAAAGTAATGTCCATTGACAGACCTGTAGGACTGGAATGGACGTAGTGCTGACAGTCGTGATTCAGGTGCTTTTTTTGAGGCTGGGACTGAAATAGGAAGAGTATTTCAGGTCAGGCCTCTATTGACAAGATAAGCAAAGGGATGTCTTTGAAATATTACTGATAGTGCCATGCAGTTTCATGCTGTTGTATGTGTGATGCAACAGCTCTGGCAGCCTTACAAGGACATCAGTTTCTTAATGTCTAGAAATTTCCAGCCACTGTTGCAAAACTTAATGTAGATATTTGGGGATCTAGAGAATAGCAAAAGGGAAAGGTGATACTGCCAACATGAAACAAGTGAAATATCAGTAAGGGCTCATATTTTCCTGAGAACAATTTTTAATTTTATCTCTGCATTCAGATTTATCCAAAGAACAATAAAGTGGAACTTCTTACTCAAACATGCAGGCCTTCAAATATTGCATTGCAAGAATACAATTTTTAAACACACTTTTTTGCTGCCTAACTCTCTCCTCCAGGAAACCAACCAAAAAGTGTCCTTAATTCCACTGGACTGTATTCTGCATTTCAGAAAACAAGATTGTGAAAGCAAAATTTTTTTTTTTTTTTGGAAGAACATCCCCTTAGAAGCAAAATATACAAAATTGTTGGGGAGTTCTGCTTCTGATTTTTAGCTGAGGCTTGCATATTTTTCATGCCTGAGCTATGGAAAATTAATTCAGTCTTTTCAGTTTGTACTGTAGAAATGAGATGCTTTTAATAGCTTGTATGTTAATTCTGCAGGTAAGCAGAGAGAACTTTAGAAGAAATACAGGTTCCTGCTTAGATGTTTTTATTGTTCTGTATTATTGAAATAAAAAGAACCTGCTACAGAGGAAGACAGGTACAAGCCACAGAGGTATTAAAATGGCCTGTAGGATACATTTGCTGTACTAGTATGAAATAGGCTTCTGTATTTCTTTCCTTTTTAAATGCTCTATTCCAAAGGTAGCAGGTGAAAAATTTTGGTTGGTGATCCACATGGTGTGTGTCTTGAATGCTTGTGA
The DNA here is from genome assembly GCA_013390025.1 of Pitta sordida. NCBI lineage: Eukaryota > Metazoa > Chordata > Aves > Passeriformes > Pittidae > Pitta > Pitta sordida. The sequence goes on from WEKX01028913.1 coordinate 57,388, forward strand.
CAAGCCACCCTCAAAGGAAAGTTGCTTATCAGAAGAGTTGTCTGCTTTCCGCTGATAATTATGGCACACGTGTACAGCCAGCTGATCGATCAGCTTCTGCACGTGCTGCGAGTTTTCTCCATTCATCAGTGGGCTGTAGGGACTTTTTTGATTTCAGAGTAAATGTTAGGCAGGAGGAGGGGAAGCTTTGTAAAGCATTTAGAAAACCGAAATTTACTTTCTCAAGTAATTTAGCGTAATCAAATTATTACTTGCTGCTGGAGACACTAGGTTTTTGAGGGAAAAATGCAAACATCACCTATTAAAGTTCAACTGTAAGACTTCATTCAGCATAAAGCCAATACTGTGAAAGGCCCTGTGTGGTATAATGTGAACAGATCCATATCAGCTGTATCTGCTGGGGTCAGTTCAGAGTAAGGGCATAAGGTAACCCCTGTCCTCACTAGTGACTGGATTTATATCCCTTTGGGGTAGATGAAACTTGGTATTTTCATGTGCCAGTATAAATTCTGAGAAACCTCTTGTCCACAGGTACTCAGAAGTTGTCCCAGGTCTATTAATTGGAGCCTAACACAGAACAGGAGAAAGCTGTTGAGGCAAAATAACTTTGCTGGTTTACTGCTTCAGCTTAGGGGAGTTTCCTTTACTTTAATGCTCATTGTTATTTGCAAAGCTCTGTGGTCTGAAATTCCACACTTTATGGATCAAAAGTTATCTTAAGTGTTTCCACACTAGACAGAATTTCAACAGCTTTGACATCACTGACAGTTCTAAGAGCAATCCTTGTGGGTAAAAAGCTGGCTAGAAAAAGAATCTGGTAAAATATTAACAAACAGAAAGAGCGCTCTGGTTCTGGCTTCATTCCGGCTCCAATCAGAGAGAGACTCATGATCTCTTTCCTGCGTTACATAAAACTTCATCTCTGAAGTGTTTCACAAATATTAACTAATCCCCTAGCTATATTTTCTTCACTTACAGGTTCTTCTCCTGAATGGGAACTTGTTTGAGTTGCTGTTCCTTCAGAAGCTCTGTTAGTCATAAGCAAATATCTAGTGACAAATTTCTTAAATGCAATTTTCCATCTGGGGAAATTTCAGTTTGTTCATACAACATGTCTACATATATTTCTCATCTATAGAAAAAAAACCCTGTGAATATTAATTTCTGATGGAAGTTACACACACTAAATAGAAGATTCATTGTGCGTGTCAATATACTAAACAGTTCCATTTTCAAATGCAGGTTAGGTGCTTACCTATGATCTTGCTAGCTCTGGTTGCCAAGGTCATTTCTGAAAGTCAGTGGCAGGCTTGCAGATTGGGTGTGGTTTTTTCATTGGTGTGAAAACCAAGCTACTGCATTTAAATTTTACTGCACACTGCATATTCATGCTGATCTTATTCAAGGTCCTTCACAGATGTGAACAGCCCCAAGCAGAACTAGTAACATGGTAAGGTCTGTATTTAGTATTCTCCTAGGATGCTTCACTTTTAGTCGTATTTCTCATTCTGAAGTATTGATTTTTTTTCCTTTTTTTTTCTTTTTTTTTTTTTTTGGAACTAACCTTACAGGTTTGCAATGGTTGATTTTAAATGTGTTAGCACACATTTTTGACAGCGCAAAATTTTAAAATAGCCATATAGAATGATTGTGTGCTGTGTTGTTGTTCCAAACAAGCTACATACTTAGCCTTTACTAGTTACAACTGTAGTTTTTCTATGAATGACAGGAGACAAGCATGCAGAAGCCTTCACAGGAAGGGATGCATGTGATGCCCTGGTGCTTAGTTACTTTGCCTTTGGATTTATAAGATTAATTTCTGAAAGTCATCCCCTTTATTGCATGCAAAAGACCCTTGAAAATTGAGTGAGTATTTAAAGAAACAGACTGTCAGTAAGCAGTCTTAACTGTGTGCTATTTATGGATCTGCTCATTGCTGGTATTTAGACCAAACATGAGGCTCTTTCTGTTGCAGAAAATAATCCTTGAAGCAGTACCTTTCAGACACGGCTGCCTGGACTGTTCTAAACAATTGATATTGTGACATTCGGCATTATTATCTGCCAGATGTGGTAGAGGTACTTTAACCAATAAAGTCCATTTTCCAGGTGGGAAAATACAGCCAAAGATCTTCCATGGCTTTAAGCATCCTATTCCCTACCTCCTACATTTGTAGGAAGCCACTAGGTGGCAAGCTGGACAACAGGATTTCACATCTACAGCACAAGAGCCCACCTGTGATAACAAATGTCACAAAGCTAACTCAGTGCAGAGGTGACACGAACCTGGTTCAGGCTAAGCCTGAATATAAAGTTTATTTTGAAAAGTGTCATGTCTTGACACTAGCCACAGTGCTTTCAACAGATCAATTAATTCCATAATTCAGGTACATTTTTTATTTCCTTCAGTGTTGAATTTTGTTTGGACTTTCTGCCATGTTTGCTTGACTTTGAAAATTTACCTTCTCCTACTAAAAACTTAATTTTGTCCATTTTGTATCTTTTATTCTTGCTCTGTGATTGAATAGTATCTCAGCCTGCAACCTGTGATGCACATTGATTTAAGCTATGTAATAGAGAATCCATAGTGCGTTATCCTAAGTATATTATGGCTACTCCTGCTGTCCACTTTGGCTCTGCATAGAAAATCTGAAGTTTCCGTGCCTTGAAAAAAATGGATTGAGTAGCTGGATCCAAACACCTGTAAATATTACCTAGAGATTCCAGTGATACTGTGATTGACCAGTTCCACATCTTACCTAATGAAACCTGTCATAAGACTAAAGTTCAGTTCGTTGGAGATACTAATGGTTTTCAAAGAATTATGTGACAAGTCCAGGATGAACTCTGGCTGGTATTAGGACCAGTCCTACTGCTTCCCAACCAAAGATTTTTTTTTTTTAGTTAATTCTTTCTAGTACAGACACAGTATTTTAGATAACAAAGCCAAGAATTGCCATAGTAAATGCCTTCCTCTCTGTGAGAGAAGATTGAAAAAAAAGCCCTAGAAAGTAACGGTAGCAGTGCAGCTTTGTTGAGCCTTTTGTATCATGTATACACAAACACATTCTCTCACAACGGAGAGAAGGGTAAAATTGTAAAATGTGATGTTTAAAGACAGCTGAACAGATAGGTGGTGCTTAACTTGAACAGTCACACCAACCTCCCAGCTGTCTTCCTCTCTTAAGCAGTCTGATGCTAATGGAGCTGGAAGGAGGATTGAGCAGGAGGTGCTGACGTGTTATACCATCAGTACAGCAAACCTGAATGGACACATCTGGGCCTCCTATGTACAGAAGTGGTTCTGTTCATATAACATTGTCACCATGTGGCACTGTGGCACCAGTGTATTTAGAGGGAACGAGTAAACCAGTTCTCTTCGGCTATCAGTGTGCCAATTAAATACAAACATAACCACAAACTACTTTTTTGTCTGTTTTTTGAGCAGTGGAATTTGAAGTTACACATTCAAACGAGCAATCTGAAGAATCTCAGCAAAATGTCAAAGCCCAGGATAAACTTGAAATGCCAGCTGGAGATTTGGCAGTCAGAGGAACAAGGCTGGAAGTTCACGAGAAGTTGAAATCTGTGAATTTATCTTGTGCTCATCCATTAAAACCAAAACTCTCTTCTAACATGGCAAAAATCCGCAACTATAACATTAAAGACTGATTTCTATGTTGGCAGCAGATCCACACTTGCTATTAATTTACTTTGAAATCTGTAAATCAGATTTGAATGCTTGCTTCCTTATTTTATTTGCAGCCAGAAGAGTGTACATTATGAGATTACAGTCTTCACTGTTAATAGTGATTTACGTATTTTAATTATATGTATATGTTGAATTTTGCTTGCATCATGGATTTAGAAATGCCCAGTTAAGTCACAGGTAAAGCCCTGTGCCTTCAGGTGTGGCTTACAGGTCTTTTAACAGATATTTTGTTGAGAAACAGTAGATGTGATTTAAGCTCAGTAGTGGGATGCCTCAACCTACTTGTTTTCTGATAATTAATGATGCGACCGTTAATCCTGTGCAGCTATCTTCCTACTTGAAAAAAGACTACACCTGAGTCTGTGCTGTTTCTTGTGTTCTGTAGCTCTTTCCACTTGTTCAGACATAAGAGTATAAAATTAAATTTCTATTGTCACACCACTAATTATATTTTTCCTTGACAAGAGATTACATGGACTTTAAAGCAGTGAAAAACACTGCTAATGTGTTAAAATCATACCCTCAAGATCATATAGACACACTGTAAAAAGTAAGTCTTAAAACAGATGAAACTAAAAGAAAGCTTGACTGAGTTTTGATGTAATAAAGGATATCTCTGTAGTAGTGAACACATCAGGACATTGAAACAAGTAATGTGTGTATTTTTGTAACATCTCCAGTAATGCTGAGCTGTCTTGAGAAATTACAGCAATCAACTTTTAAGTAAAGGAAATACACATAAAAATTCAAGAAAAAACTTGGAGTAGGTGATCATTAAGAAGTAGCTTCCACCCTAAGAGATTATTTGATCCTGTGAGTGGTACCAGTGAAGTGAATAATACTTCTCAGTTGCTGCTAAGCATGTAAAATCTGAACAGGACAAATGAAGGAAGAAAGCTGCCTACCCCTGAGTGCCCTTTCTGTAGCACTTTCCTTTTTAAAAATGCTTCCCTGGTACTCTGCAACTGGGTGCTCTCCTTGGCATCTGATAATGTGGTAGTACTCACTTTGAGAGTTTGATACTACCTGCTAAAAATGTTTTGCTTTAGTGCAAAGGTGTTGTGATATTATAATCAGACAGTAAATCTACAATACATTTCATGAGATGTCACTAAGCCAGTATGAGGCCTGGGAGACCTTGTGAGTGTCTTCCTAAACCTTTTCATTACTTGAAAATTCTGTCATTGGATTCAACACTGCTCATTAATCAGAAAAACATGATGCATTCTCCTGAACCAGGCCCTGAATGAGCTCTTTCTGTAGCTCAAAGCATAGTGGTTTCTAACAAGTACAGGAATTTTGGCCCAGACCACACCAGTTAAAGCACTCACAGGTTATTTCTAGAACTCAGCATGTAAATTCCAAAGTTTGTAATTGTTGTAGATTATCCTGAAGAATTGGTTTTAGTATTTCCATGTTTAATACTGAACTGTGTTTAATATTGAGATAGGTCAGTTGTATGAGACCGTGCATTTACAGGTGCTAGAAGCAGTGTAAAAGAGCAGTTTGTTCTGTGATCTTTGTAACACTGCATCTGAGCCTAGAAAACATTACTCTCTCTTCCTTACATCATGGATATAAGCGCATGCGCTGCAGACTTCAGAAATGCTTTTGTGTAGGTTTCTATGCAGGTTTTTATGGGGGGTTTTGTGTTTGTTCGCTTGTTTTGAGGGTTTTCTGTGTGCTTTTCTTTTGGGGTTTTGTTTTTGGTGGGGTTTTTTTGTGGTTGGTTGGTGGTGTGTTCCCCTTCCTCCCTCCTGAGTATGTCACCCGGTATGCCTGGTCGTGCAGACCTCTTGCCAGAAACACAGCTTTAATTTGTTCAGGTTCCCTGAGAAACAAGTTTCCTTAAGTCAACTGTAGGTAAGTGAAAAGGATAGCTCCTGGTTGCTTTGTTTAATTTTACCTGTGACAGGAAAAAAAAAGGCAGTTCAATCATTGTACACTTGTTTCAGAGTAACTGTAAGAACATAGCGTGTAAGTATGCTGAAAATTAAGAAAGCACACATAATAATAAATAATAAATAACATGAACATATTGCTTGGATCTTGCATGAGGAGGTTGTGCTAATGGTGTACTAAATACAGCAGGAAAACTCTCACGTATTTCTCTTATGACCAAAATATTTAAGAAATTGGGGATTCTAAGAACCAGATGAGTGGCAACAAGGTACTATGGTGGATACTATTGCATTGTACATAGGAAGAAGTGAAAGAGAATTCAGAGTACTGAAAAGGTAAAAGAGTAAATTACTGACTGTTGTTCTTACCAAAGGGCTAAAAAACTGTTATGCTGAGGAATATATGGATAAAGGCAAAGGGTCTGCCCCGAGAAGGTCGGAAAGGAGCTGTAGAATTGCGAAGTAGCAGCGCAGACACCACCGGGAGCATGGCCGGTGCCCGGAGCTGGTTCTACCCCTGGACCAGGAGCGAGCTGGGGGCTTCTGGCGTCCCGGTGCTCGGCCGAAAGGCAAAGAGGGTTTTATTGTGCTGGAGCGGCAGTCGTAGGCAATAAAGAAGAAAAATGAAATCGGTTGACTGACTGGCTTTAATGGCAGGAGTGTAAGTTACAGGGAAAGCAGATGGAAGGTTCCCGCAAGCCGAGAGATTCGTCGGTGGAAGAGCCCCCGGCTCTGCTGCCGCCAGCGAGGGCAGCGCGGCGGGCCCGGGCACGGGGCAGAGCTTCGCTGGCCGGCGTGCCGCCTGCCCTGTGGTAACCCCGGCCCC
>WEKX01028914.1:0-18515 GCA_013390025.1 Pitta sordida
CCTTCAGACCATAACTCTAGGTATCCAACCCCACTTATCCACAGGGAAGCCTGTTACTTTTACATTTGCTCACACTCATCTCCGCTCTGCATTTTGTACTCAAATTTTCTAACTTACTATTACAATTAGATTAATCTTATCACAACTATTTCAAAATATTCGTTGCTTGAAAGGAGTTGTTCTGTTTTTGATCTGAGAAAAAAATAATGAGCCTGAACATTTGTCTGATTTAGAACATCATCCAGTCTGCAAGAGGAATGCTGCTTCATAAATACGGATTCTGATGAAAGTACTGAAAAAGTATTAGTAAAGCATCACAAACCGTGGGAGGGAGGATGCCCACACACGAAAATAAAAGGGAAATCAAACTGAGAATTCTCCAAAAGAGTCTCTATATTTGCATACTTTATTGACTGAGACACAGGGAGCTTAATATTTCATAATCACCCTTAGGAGACATGATCTATCAATTAAAACCTAGAAATACTAACAAGGCTACCCTTCAAAGCACTGCTGAGAAACATATCAAGTAAGTATTACCTCATATTTATGGACAAATGGCACTGGCAGAACTGGGAATATGCAAGGACCCAGATTGCAGGCAACCCATCCCAGTGTCCTATCCTCCTCTCAGCAGAGCGTGTTGCTTTATTGCAATGGCAGCTCTCAAATTACCTCACTTACAGTGGTTAGCGCTTGGTAGACCTATAAGGTAGGTAGTCAGGCACTTGGTGTCTTAGTTTAGAAGCCATGGAACAGAGACCATCTGTTCTCCTCACTATTTTTAAAGCAACTTGTCCAGACTTGGGTAGGAAATTTAAGGCGGAGGTGGATCTAATTTCTTGGAATACATTCACCTTCTCAGATTCTGACACCATCTCCAGGCTGCCTAGATTTCTCAAAACACACCAAAAAGGGGAAAAGGTCTGAAGACAAGAGGGTCCATGTAATAAATAGCACATACATATATGTTTGCTCCCTTGGAGACTCTTCTGTGTTTCCAGCATGATCCACATGCTATATGTTGTCTGCAACAACAGAGTGGCTGTTTGTAAATATCACAAAATTTTTAAGTCTGAGCTTAAGGGCAGTAACAATCATATTGGGAAAGTGTATGTTAAAGATACTTTGCCTTTCTTAAGCAGTGAGTAACTGTTTATTGAAAAGCAAGCCCATCTCATATTTGCAAATATAAAAGATCATCACTGTACTCTGCACGTTTGATGAGTTTTTCTGAAGTTCTGTATCATCTGTTTTTTCTTCTTTCTTTCTTCATGAAATGGATTTCCCTACAAAGAAATTATGTGATTCAGATCTTTGCATCTATGATCTCTGTGGAATACAAGAGACCTAAATAGCAAAACAGCAAAAATAGCAAAAATGAAATAATCAAATGATGAGAATATAACCCTACATTTCAATTATGCTCAGGCACAAAGCATAAGGGTTGGAAGAGCAAATCGATGGCAATAATTTGGTATGCTTACTCCCCTGTCCCATAGATGTTGGGGTTTAACCTTTTTTTTTGTATTTGGGAAGAGTCATTCCAAATTTAAGTTCTTATACAATATCAGAAAGTGTTTCTCCCACTAACTCAAAAATCAACTTTTCCTTGGACTTCTTTAGCCTTTCTAACAGATGTTTTTTAGCTGTTCTAGAATTTATGGTTCTAACTTGCCTCTTAGTTTCCTAATTTTTACATTCAGACACTTCAGGAATAAGAATCAGAGTTCTTTGAGCCAAATTTTATTCACCATAAGTGTAATCTAAAGGATTCAAAACTATTTGTGAACTTGGGCTGAGTTTGATAGAACCCAAACAAGTAGTGAATGGGAATATTCTGCTTCAGTGTTTTTGAACCAGCAGAAAATCATTTTCTATCCTCCTTTTGGAATTGTGTAAAATTTGAACTAATGGTTAAGAATGATTAAAACTCTACTTTGAAATACAATATTATCAATATTTTGTTTTACTTTATTGGCACAAAAAGGGTTGTATAAAGAAGCATTTTCCTTTGTTTCTTCTTGTTGGTTTAACAAGAAACAGAAAAAACCCAACAAACAAACCAACAAAACCATAAACCTAACCTCACTCCAGAACATAGCAATTTATCCAGTACTATTTTATTAAGATGGAAGTGGAAGAAATATTAATTACATAACCTCCTAAGAACTCAGATCCTTTCACAAGAACTTATTGTCAGAACTGCCAGATATGTCTTGCCCAAAATTGTATTCACTCTTCAAAGAGAATCAAGTAAAATGAAAAAAATTACTCTTATTATTTAAATGAAAAGAACACTGATAGGCATTCTATGTTTCTTTCAGCCTGCTCCTGCAACACTACTTCAGTCCTAAAGGATCATTTATTCTTATCTAAGCTTTCCCATGGGACAAAGGTAATAATTTCTAATGTTTTACTTCAAATTACAGCACTGTAGTGATCATCATTCACAAATTTGGAGCTGCCTATCAGACACCAGATCCCTAATCACACATCCCTTGTTATCACTTCCTGAACAAGCTGGACCATCCTATCCCTGACCCTCACCCTGCTTTCACAGACCTCATCCTTAGAGTCAGTCATTTGGCGCTGTATTGGAAGTCAGTCGGTTTGAATGGAAATATCAGTACTTGCTCTTTTGTCATTTTGACAGGTTCACAGGTTATTCCGAGTTAAAAGGGACCCACAAGGATCATCTAGTCTAACTCCCAAGCAAACGCCCACCCAGGGGTCAAACCCACAACCCCAAGAGCCATGGGCACCATGCTCCATCCATCCAAGTCTCCCATTTCCTAGACCATGTCACTGAGTTCCTCATCCAGTGTTTTCTTAAACACCTCCAGGGATGGCGACTCCACCACCTCCCTGGGCAGACCATTCCAATGAGCAATCACTCTCTCTGGGAAAAACTTCTTCCTAACATCCAGCCTAAACCTCCCTGGCACAGTCTGAGGCCATGTCGTCTTGTTCTGGTGCTGGCTGCCTGAGAGAAGAGATTTACACCCACACAACTGCAACCTCCCTTCAGGCAGTTGTAAACAGCAATCTGAACCTCCTCTTCTCCAGGCTGAACAGTTCCAGTTCGCACAGTCGCTCCCCATAGGGCTTGTTCTCCAGTCCTTTCACCATCCTTGTTGCCTTTCTCTGGACCCTCTCAGACAGTTCAACCATGGCCTTTCTATCATCAACCAGGTGAGTCACCAGATCATAAAAGGAGATCAGGTTGGTCAGGCAGGACCCACCTCCCCTAAATCTCTGCTCACTAGGTCTAATGTCGTTATTTAGCAGGTGCTGCATAATAGCACACAGGGTTATCTGTTCCATGACTTTAACCAGAATCGAGGTCAGGCTGACAGGTCAATAAATACTCAGATTATCTTTTCAGCCCTTCTTGTGGATGGGTGTCACATCAGCCAATTTCCAGTCTTCTGGTACATCACCGGTAAGCCTCCTTGTCTTCTCCTAATTTCATGTGCTCTATGGAGCTCCCTTATGTGCATTTAAGAAGGGAATTGAAGAAATGGTGTCATGGTTTGAGCCTAGCTGGATGCCAGAGACCCACTCCAACTTCTCCTGAAGGAGAAAACTAGGAAAAACAAACTGGAAAATAAAACTGGAAAATAAAATAAAACTGGTCACAGGCAAAAGAAGCAAGGCAAAACTATAAATAAAGAATATAAAGGGTTTATTTTTTAACTAACAAGATCAGAACTGCAGAGGAAACATCATTTAGAAGGCAACCTTTCTCCCCCACCNATCTCTATAACCTTGAAGGCCATGGCAGCACAGAGAGCTCAGGCAAGAACTGAGTTGTTAACCCCCTCGCTGCCAGAACAGCAGAAAACCCCCTAAACCATAACAAATGGGACTCTATCAAAAGGTATAATAATCACAGATAGTCACAGGCCCTTCTTCTTTTCCTCCCATCCCTTTTCCTCCATGACTGAACTGCCATCTTTTTTTCCCATTTTTGAAAAACTAACAGGAAACTTAAACTAATCAACATTTTGGTACACGATTTCGCCCCCATGGGTTTATTTTTTTACTGAGATACTCTGAGCAAAGATCAGATGCCCTGTTGCAGGAGCACTGTATCATGGATAGTTCTGTCTCTGCGATAAAAATTAAATTGCCGAATTGGACAGACACAAGCAGTGGCACATCCTTACCATATTGTCTCTCCTGTTCTCAATTATATAAAAAAAGCTCTGTTGTGTAAGAGGATTACTTGTTCTCATAAAAAAAACATCCCAAAGTGTATCAATTACAGAGGGAACAACTCAGCTTTGTGAAATTCTTAATCACACTGTTAATATTATCAAGGCTGCATTAAGCCAACCTATTGCTTCTGTGAAAACAACTTACATAATGATAGTCCATTCTTCTTTATTTGCTATTTTTCCTACACTAAACAAAAAAAAATCTGTGACTAGTTTCAGACATGAATGTGGTGGTTGTGAACATGAATTTATCTCCACAAAGGAAAAAATCAGAAGGATGGGAAATATTTTTAAGCAATATTCTTAGTACATTTCAGTATGAAAATTACTGGAAAGTAGACTTTCAAAACGTTATGGGAACCATTGTCATAATGAACAGATAATAGCTTAAAAATTAAATTCTTTGCTTTTCCATAGGAAAGGCAGACCGTAGCCTACAGCAGTGAAAGCCTCTCACATGCTCTGTTTCTTCCTCTGCATCAGATGCAAATTCAAAACCATCATACACAACTGAATTTTTGTACCAGCTTAAACTTCAGCTTACTTTCAAAGATGATAAATTAATGTTAGCATTTCACTCCTGTGAAACCCTCTCATTATATCTGGCACTGTGACCACAAGTTAATTCACCACTTAGACATGTTTACATCCACCCTCTCATCTTTATGTTTCTACATGTGAACATTCCTGAACTTTACGGAATAATGAATAATTTATCACCAGAATAAACAGAATCAAATCAAACTGAATCCAACCATTAATGAGTAAGTATCATGTCCATGCCTCACAGCTTGCTTTCTTGCTTTCAAAGTTCTCTTCCCCTCTTAGAAATATGAGCAGCTCCACCCCATGCTCCACATTTTCTTTCTGCTTGAAGTTTCTCAGTCCGTTAGTAGTCTTTTCTCTCTAGTCTCTTCTCTTGCTTTCCACTGTCTATTTTGTAGCACACATATAGAAATAGCTGTGGTACAAGAGTGACATACATGGAGCTCTAAAAATAAATTATCATCTCAACTGGGTCTCTTGCTGTTTTGTAGGGGTAAAAAACCTCCACAAAATATTTACTTTTACTTGGGTTTGAATTGGTGTTTGAATCAGTTTCTAGAAGCGATAAATGGTGTCATGGCATTTCTATTTTTTAAATCAAAGTGAAATCACTTAACATATAAATTATTCAGAATGTGCCTCTTTCCTATAGTGAAAGAAAAAGACATATTTGTCTAAAAGGTTTTGGCTAAATCTAAGTCTATACAGAGACCACCAGATGCAAGATTTATGGATTAAAGCATTCCCACCACAGTACTGTTACCTCTAATAGAGGTTTTAATAAGGAGAAGGCAAAGAGCTCTGTCAGGGAAAATACAAGATTAGCAGGGTCCTAAATCTGGCATGTTTTCCCACACCAAAGAACTGCACCCAAAACAAAACAAAAAAAAAAATCAAAACCAGAGAAAATCCCAAACATATTCCAAAGCAAAGCAAAACAAAACAAAACACAACGACTTACTGTCTTCTTCAACATTTTGACGGCGTAAGGTTTCTGGGTCCCTTTCTGCCTGCATCTGTAGACAATGGATGTAGCCCCACTAAATTTAAAAAAAAAAAAAAGAAAAAGGAAAAATAGTTGTAGATAGAACTCTTTGAATTTGTCAACAAAGAGCGTTGCCTAACTGAAACTGTACTTTCTATTCCTCCCACTTTGGGAAAAAATACCTCAATTTTCCCCACAGGTGCAGAAAAACCCCCAAACCCTAGTGTAAAAACTTCTATGTCAAACCAGTGCACTTCAGCAGTTATTCAGCCAAAAGAATTTGCAGGATCTCAAGATGCTTTTTGGTCACACCTTTACTGTCTCCTTCAATTCCTGGAAGTTTCCTCATGGTATCAAGAGAATATATCTTGTCCCAAACCTGTAAAAACATATTTTATCTTTGTTAAGCGATGATTAGTGGCACTGGGTTTTTTCACTCACTGTTGACGGCAGTAGTGGTGATACAGAAGAGAAGACACAATTATTGTTCTGCTCCCTGACCAGTTGCCTGGACAGCCAAATCTGGCACCACACGGAGCTGGGAGCACTATTGGTTAATCCAGTGGAAACTGGTGGGACGTGCTCATACCAAAAGCAGATTTGACTTATGTCTTCTGGTTAGCTTCAAGGTGAACTCACTTGAATATGTTCAATCTGATGACAGCATAATATCGTGGTTCAGATAGGTGGAAGGCACTTTTCTGAATGGGGAGGTGGGCTAGAGGGTCTCCAGAATCAGTGTGAACTTCCTGTTCTTTACTTGTTGCCATCAAGGAAGGGACCTGCACTCTATGAATAAGTTAAAGAGAGGAAAAATCTCTGGCAAAGCCATAACGGTTACAAACCATTCCAGTATCTTTGTATTCTAGCACAAAACGGATGTGCTGATGTGTTATGTCTCAGTGATGACTTTAAGGCATTTTTGGAAGCCTCCTATCCTTGGGAGGTTTGTCATCCACCCTAAGACTCAGCAATCCTGAATAGCTGAAGATTTTTAAACTACAGAGAACTCCAGTTTTCATATACGACTTTCTGAGTAACCACTGCTGAACTGCATACAGAAACTCTGCAGTGGGCAAATTTCAAATATGTATATCACAAACCAAATTGTACTGCACATCACTCTGAACTAGAAGAAACCCATCTCAGTGTGTCTATAGGAGATGACAAGGAACTGCACAATGACATGAGCAGCTTTTTTTAACAGTAGAATGGCAAAGACATGCTTGACTGTGACACAATGTTTATTATTCTGGGTGCAGTGCTGTACAAAACTGCCATGCATGCTCTGCACTTCCCCCTCCTCAGCCTGGGCACAGGTGCCAAAGGCTCTGAGAAGTAACATCCATATTTTTATGAGTACATCTGTGAGCATAAGAACTGGCATTTGACTGAGATTTTTTTCAGAAAGCCCTCTTCATCAGGAAAGGTCACCTATGGCAAAGGTTATACAGTTCAATCATCTGAGGGCTTGTGGGCATCGCAGATAAACTAATCATCACTTCATCTCCAATGCTAAAACAATTTGTCTCTCGTAACAGTGTATTGATAAATGTGTGGGAATACTGCAAGCTTCAGTGACTCCCAGAATCATTACATAAATTTAATTAGATCTCTTCTCCCTGGCCAAATCTCAAAAGGTTCTATTTAGCAAGTAGAAGAAAATACACATTATAAAAAAAGTCATATCTTTTAAATACATCTAAAACCATCAAAAGACAGACTTCTAAGAACCTGCTGTGATAAAATTTATGTCTCCACACTTTCACTGCAGGGCTGTAACGCCAGTCAGTGCGTAAACTGCAAATCACTCTTGTACCCTACCTCAGACATGCAGAGTGTAATATAAATATTGAACTCATTAATTTACATGTGTTTTTACTAAGTAGGCAGCACAGCTTCTGGAAATTATTGTATTTGGGTGAGGACAGAATTAGGTAAACTGTGCAGATGATGATCCAAATATATTTCCATTCCTGTGCACATCTCTAGGTCTTCACTGCTACTGTGACGATGGAGGGCAGTAACTGTCTCTCAGTAATCCTGTTGTCACCATTTGCTTTACCAGTTTGTAACCTGGTGCTGAAAAGTCTTCCATGGGAATAAGAACTTAGCCACTAGAACACCCCGATGATTTAACAGTGATGGTTTGTAATGAGATGGACAGCCACACCAGCAGGGGTACCCTCACACCACCCTCAACAGTTCATTTGACTGTCTGCAAAGTTGGAAGACAGGCAGCATAACTCTTGAAAGAGGAGTATGGTAGCCTAGAGAGACAGGAACTTATGAAGGCAAATCCAGATGAGCAGTTTGACATCATGTTCATTAGTCACCATTCAAAACACACAGAGGAGCTACCTAAGAAATTACTCCCTACTGCAGAGATTTCTGACAGCATATGCCTGGAGTTGTAATTTGGGGAAAAATTGATGACAAAATATCACAAGACTTGGGAACGCTTTCATAGAGTTTACTTCTGACTTGTGTGCCAATGGCCAGCTCTGAGAGCCAGGAAGGAGATCACTGATAGAGACAACACTGCTTTCTTCTTCAGAAACAAGTACCAAAACTCAGCAATAGGATGGCAACCTGTTTACACCATGCCTGGTGCAAAACTTAGCAGAAAACTACTACTAGTACAAACCTGACTGCTTGTCTCTCTGGTCCTAAAAGGATCTCTGCTTCTCTGCACTAATAATAAAAAAAAAAAAAAAAAAGATGAAGGAGTGGGTCAAGAACAGGAATGAGCCTCGAGGTCTTAAGGTAAATGTGCAAACAGAACTGTCTTGTGCAAATAAGGTTGTTTTGCTTCACTTATTTTGGCTTCGTACTGGACCTCTGCAAGCTTTGTGCTGAATCAGCACATATAGCTTTCATGAGACTGTGTGACTTGGGAGGTCACCAACTGGAGCAACTTGAGCTTTCATTACCAAAGAGCAGTGGGAAGATACAGCAGCAAAAATCTCATGTTCACAGGTTCACAGGTTATTCTGAGTTGGAAGGGACCCATAAGGATCATCCAGTCCAACTCCCATGCGAATGCCCACCCAGGGATTGATGGCACAAGCGTGGAACCATGGGCACCACGCTCCATCCATCCAAGCCTCCCATCATCTAGGCCATGTCACTGAGTTTCTCATCCAGTCTTTCCNAACTGTCTGGCGCGGCCCCATGCTGGCAGTCTGTGTCAGGACAGCTGAGCATGGGCCAGGGCGAGGGAACAGTGGTGCGGCCTCGGGGCGCCCGTATGCGCTGCGAGGCTGGGGTTCCCGGGCACGAGTGCCAGGGGAGGGGGAGGGGGAAGCGGTGAGGGGGTTTGCGCTGTGAGCACACAGACACAGTGGCCTGGAGAGGCTCACAGATTCTCAGGGTGGCGGGGGTCTCCCGAGTCAGAGGGGGCTCAGAAACGGTTGTCTTTGCTTCCCTGTGCTCAGAGAGTCCAAGGGGAGAAGCAAAAAAGTGCCCGGAGCCCTCCAGAGTTCCGGGGGTTGGGGCAATGGGCGTGGCCTCCATGCATATTAACGACCTGCACTTCTTTGTGAGTTTAGAGTTTTGCGAGAGCTGTCGTCTGTCCCTTTCCTCGCAAAGGACGGGGTATAATTTCATAATGGACTTGATATTTGATCCCCAAGGCACTAGTTGTAGCCAGTTTGCAAGGTTTCAATTTACAATCTAAATCAATGGAAGAACTGAGGCTCATTTTACATGTACAACAGCAGAAGTTTGACTCTTTTATACTAGTGGCATGCCTTCTGTCTGCATAGCAGCACTCCACTGTATATGGAAGGCATAGTGGCAGCATAAGCTCTTCAACATCTCAGCTCTGTCTTAGCCTTTGCAAGAGCAGCCGGTGAGTTTTATTATTAGTTTTTAATTTCTACCTTCAACTCTGATATTTTGACTGGGCTGAAGTGCAGTGATTCATATTCTGTGGTTAATGATGGGATTGATAGTATGTTTCAGAATACAGTCAGCCCTCTTCCACTTCGTGCCCCCCCATATTTTTTCTTCACATCTTAGGGGCGTGGTTTTTCAGCGATTAAGGAGGCCACTTTTCGCAAATGTGTATGTGTGACCTGTGCATGCATGAATATTCAATAAGGCAGTCATGAATGCGTGAATCAATCTGAACAGCCATGGTGGCAGCCATGACTCCGCCCCCCCACAGGCACAGCCGCCACGGCAACCAATACAGAGGAGTGCAGTGTCGAAACAGCGCCAGAGAGACGTGTGAGGGTGTGGGGCAGATTTGCATATTAATGAGCTGCCATTCTACGTGGAAGGAGGGTTTCACAGGACACGAACAAGACCTCAGTACTGTGGTACACAAGACCCAACTCTAGTATAAAAAAATGTGTGTACTGTGGTCCTCAGGGTTTCATATGCTTCACTTTCACGGAGCTTTTCCACTTCCATGAATTTTTGGCTACAAAAGGATGGCAGGTAAAATCTGTGTTAAGAATTCATTTCCAAAGACACTTGCTGGGATCTTCTGGAAAATGTGAGTAAATCAGTTGAGTGGAGAATAGTACAGTAAGGTACTGGTTGCTTCCAATGCAGTTGCATCAGACTTTGTTTCTCCTTTTTGTGGAGTGCAATGAAGTGCTTTGGGATTATGGAAAGTAGTCTTAGTAAAACACCCATTACATATTTACAAAGCTGACCTTAGTGACAACATGAAACATGGCCCATACTTCTTCAAGAGAATTTGGCAGATTTTGCTGATTTGGAAGTTTAAAAACAGGGGAAAATCCTCAGACTAAATGAATGTGCAGGTGAAGAGGTGCTAGTTGTAAACTCTTACCCTTATTCTAACATTTTCTGCATCAAACCTAGACTGCCATCAGTGGGGGTCTCAGAACATCTTCTGGAATTTACATCAACAGAAAATTTCATTGATACATTTGGTCAGAATACATAAATATGCTGAAACCAAGAATTCTTGTGGCAACATGCTACTTTCCACAGGTAAGGAATTTATGGCCAGAAAGGCAGAGCACAAGCCTCTCAATGTCCCACTCTCTGCAGGTGGAGTTTCACATTGTCTGAAAAAGAAATATTAATAGCGCTATAGAAAGAGATGTCCTATACTCAACAGCTAAGGCATGAATTTAATAAGCAGCAGACAACAATGCCAAAGTCTATTTAATCCTGCAGCATTAACAGTTTAAATGGAAGAAAGTGAGAGGACCCTAAGCCCAAGCAGCTAATAATCACTTGCAGAATTACCTTGGAGTGTTTGACTGACAAGAGACCCATTCCCAATTAAGGCTAGAAACCAGAAGTTGTCTTTCATATTCCACAAGATTACTCACTATATTGTGTTTGCCTATTTAGAATTGATTCTGTCAGCTCTTTTCTCTTTGTAGTCAGTGAATACATGCATACATATCTACCTTTGCATATATGTATATACATTTACAGTCGGCCCTCTTGCACTTCGCGCCCCCCATATTCCGGCTTCAGATCTTAGCGGCATGATTTTGTAGCGATGAAGGAGGCTGCTTTTCGCAACTGTGCATGCATGACCTGGCATGCATGAATAGTCAATTAGGCAGTCATGAATATGCTGCACAGCCGCTGCAGCAGCACCATCATCGCTTCCTCCTGGTCCTGGAACAGCAGGGTCGGCAGAGGCACCACCACTTGCTCTGGTACCGGAATGCGGTGGCCTTGCTGCTGATCCTGGAATGCAGCGGCAGCTGCCGCTTGCCCTGGCCCTGGAACACAGCGGCGGCTGCCACTTCCCCCGGCCCTGGAACGCAGCGGCGGCTGATGTTTGCCCACTCCTTTCCCACTATGGTGGAGAGAGGCTGCTCCTCCCCTGCTCCTGCCCTGGCCGTGGCAGGGCCGCTCCCCCGGAGCTGCCACCGTGCAGTTATGAAAGATTTATAGACTCTCAAGTATCTGAGACTTTCTTGAGTGACTCTCTAGGAGATACTTGTCTATCCCGAGTATGGAGAGACCAGGTCTACCCACCCCGAGAGACACCGGGACAGTGGCACGGGCAGCTCCCTGCACCAGTGTCCTGGGCTGAGCCAAAAAGGGGTTTTTCCCAGCGTGCGGTGGTTGCGCACGCCAGGAAGGGCCAACACAAACACTGATACACAGTAACACAGTGCCAAAACAGAGCTGGGGGTGGTGTGAGGCTGTGGGGCAAATTTGTATATTAATGAGCTGCCATTCAACACAGAAGTAGGGCTTCGCGGACCTTGATTAAGACCGTGGGTCGGCAATATAGGAGACTTGACTGTATATGAAATATTTTATTATACAGCTATACCCTCACATTTCTGAGGAATGGGTGATGTCAGATGTCACGCAGAACGCCAAACTTGCAAAGACACTCAGGTCATTAATATGCATGCAGGCCATGGACATTGCTCCACCCCTCAGCACTCAGAAGTGCTGAGGACACTTTTCAGCTCCTTCCCATGGTCTCTCTCAGCACAGGGGAGAAAAGGAAACTGTTTCTGAGCAGCTGCTGCAACTTTGTGTGCTCACAGCCCAAACCCTGCGCCGTTGCTCCCTCCCCCAGCCCCCCCCAGTCCTGGTGCTCGCACTGGCCTGGCCCCATGCCAGCCTGTCCCAGGTGCTGCCACCACGTGTACTGTCTCTGCCTCTGTGGAGTGGAAGGGGTGTCCCAGAGCTCTGGTCAGCATACTTGGAGCCTGAAAAACCTTAACTTTGCAACACTGCGACACCCCGTGCCGCTCATGGCAGGGGGGTGCGTCAGTATCGGAGTTTCTTTCCCTTTAACATCCACCAGTCCTGTGAGAGGCAGTGCTGCCTGGGCTTTGACTGGGCTTTGAGTAACAAGGAACGGCATGTCTTGTTGTGGTGCTGCGCTGGGTCTCAGCGCAGCACACAGGAGACATACAGGACCGGGTCAGGGACTGGGGCATGGTGCCATAGGGCTCTAAGCACCACGGCAAGGCGGAGAAACCTTGCGCCCTCCCAGCGCGTCCTCCCTGGGGGGCTGGCCCCGTCTCCCCCCACAGGGAGTGCCGGCACTGCCCCTTGGCAAAGCAGAGGCACTGCATATGTGTCGGCCTGGCAACCTCGCAGATCCCTGAAACTGAATTATGAGAAATTTTCCTCGCAAATGCGTGGGGTCGTAATAGAGAGGTTGCAATGCAGTGAGGATATACTGTATATGTATTTGTGCATGTACGGGTGCATTTATTTACTTCTAAAGAAAATTAGGCTTCAAGAAGCATCCAGATGTTGCTTTTTTTTCATTGTACCCTGGAACAGTCTACCTGTACTAAAAACACAAATTATTTAAAATTGGTTGGGACAACATGGAAAAAAAAAAAAAGCATATTCTTGGAATGTATAGTTGGCCAAGTTAGAGAATGGTACTTAGACTTCCAAAACTGCTGAAAATATTGATGCTCTCTTTTACTGACACACGTTTCTGTCCAGAAAGCTGTTTAATGTGTCTATTAAATATTTGCTTTTAAAAACCCAGGTGTAACTGTGAATATGCTAAAGAACAACAACAGAAACAACAGAAAAACATCACATCACTTTATTGGGCGTGCTATATGCTTTACTACACAAATATATATCTCTATCCAGTTTTGAACTTAGAAAATACTAACAAATAATGTGTATTCCTTAACTACGTGGTCATCATGGACAACAAAAGCACTCACTCATGTGATACTGCCTACAATGAGGACAACGAAAAATGTTACTAAAATATTTAAAGACTGTGTGGAAAACCCTCTGCCACTCCCAATATACAATTTGCTGAATATTATGAACTATTTTTCTTATTATTATTGTCATGTACTATTGAATCTCCAGTTACTTTAGAAAGTCACTGTTCTACAGGCTGAGCAAGAGCACCATAGTGCCTTGCCTGTGCTAGGGAGTCCAGAATGTGAAACAGAGAGAAAAGGAATGGTCACACTCCAGACTCATGCAGTCAAAAATACTGGTGTCAGCACAGATGGAAGGAAGGCAGAGATGCCCAGGAGGGGTGTTAAGGAGGTGGAAGTGATCAGCAGAATTTGCACATAAAGGAGAAAATGGAATTTGCAGGATTCTGCAGAGTAGACAGGCAGAGAGAGAAAAGACAAAGCAAGAAAAGACAGAATTTGACCCAGTTTGGGAAAAAGCTTTTTTCCCCCTAAACCCACAGGAAGCTTCTGCCTCTAAAACAGGAATGGCAATCAAAATAAAGTGCAGCCATATGTTTATCTGGTCACAGGTATTTAGGAAAGGTGAATTCTTAGAGCTACTGTTTTATAATAAAGAGTAATTGACAGTAGTTTCACTGGAAGTAGGAAATTTGGTCTTTTCAAAACTAGGTCAGCATCTCCACACCATGCCCACTCATCCTGGGTTTTATATTGCCTTTTGAATCAACTTAGAACAAATACAGACTGCAATGTAATCTTCTGTAAATTTCATTTGGATTATATTCCTTAAATTCTGAATTGGTTTTTGAGAAATAAATCAGTTTGTGCTCCATGCAGTCAAATAATGATTGCACAATCTAGTTCGTCCAAAAAAATCAGGAGAAAGAATGATTAGTCCCAGGAAAACTGTACTTTGTACAAAGCCTTGGAAATCTGTGCTGCCAAGACTGCAGTAACACACTGAAGTCCAGTATTTGTTTCCACAAGGAACACTGATTTTTTGGTTCAGTTTAGGGATATATAAAGTTAAAACACATCAATTTACTCTTTCTTACATAAATACTGGAAGGTCAAATGGATTTAAATGAAATTACTGTTCCTAGACTTCAAAATTAAATATCCTGTTTGAAGACTGAACAGACAAAAAAATCCACATAACACAGCTATTGACAGACACAGAAACGAAATTTAGTTTAAAAATACATATTCCATGGCATTATTACTATTGCCTTCACTTAAAAACACACATACATGTAAATTTGGAAACTTGCATTTCATGTGACAGTATCAAACCCAACTTCCCTTCTACAGTAAGCTGACAAACAATCCTTAAATCATTCAAATCTAATATAAAGTATTTTTCTAAACACCAGCATATACAGGACTAGCAGGTAATTGCACACAACTGCAGCCCTCCCTCTCCCCTCATTATTTTACAATTACTGTAAAAAAACCAGAAAATTTCACAAAACGTACATAATTTAGGAGGAAAAACTCTTGAACTGTCACATTCTATGAGGAATAAAACTAATCTTTAGAGAGAGTAAGGTTAGTGCGAAAAGCATACACAGTTCTGGAAAGGAAAGCTAATTGTATTGCATTCCAGAGTTCTGGCTGGTTTCACTTGGAGAATGAAGACATCCATACTGTTTCAGGGATTTTTTCTATGACTTTTAGCTGCTGAGTTGGTTTCGAGGTCAAAGGACTATTTAGGATTATTCCTAATTTAGGAATTTATCCGTGTTAAGGCTGGCCTGCAAAGGCAATGCAATAGACCAAGAAAATTTTTGAATTCAGCCTTCACTGTATACAGCAAACAGAAGGAGCACAAGAAAAGACGTGCACATTTAAGAAATTGCAATCAAATTAGTGATTGCTGCTGCTCTTGAACCGAAAAATGCCACGGATAAAAGATTGTAGAACTGTAATGGTTTAGATGTGAGATAGATTGGCTGCTGAAACACTTCCAAGTGCAGCAGTCAAAGCCACTTCTGCCGTGGTGGCTGGACCAGCAGTTGCTGATTCCTGCTGGGACACAGCAGTGTATTTCTAACTCGCTTCCAGTGGAGCTCCCCCTTAAAGTACTGCAGGAAATTCACAGAAAAATACCTCTATCCCACAGGCAGTCCAAACACTTTGTTATACCTGGCATTACTGTCTTTTTAAACACCAGGCTTTCAGTTAGTGGTTAAATTAGCTGCTTTCTTTAATGCCCATATTAACATTAGATTATTTCCCCCACCTCAAATGTTACTTCTTAAAACTCTGTTTAGCTAGTGAATGAATACTGAGGATTCTAAAGAGACCACCGCCACTGCATGTCTGAGCTTGGCTTCCATGCCTTTCATTGCATGGAACCAGCTGATCCAAACTTATTGAAAGTACAAGAATTATTATCTCAGGCATTAACTTGAAAGCATGGAAACAAAACTCGATTCACAATGACTTTCAGCAGTTACTACTTTCCTGTGCGTGCATTGCTCTCCTTGGAATAACTCAACTTTCACAAAGTTGGTTCTAGAACAAAGCTTCAGATAGGACTGCTGAAATGCAGCCATGAGATGTGGTCTGACAGATCCAGAAACTCATCCTGAGTATTTTATTTAGAACTGAGTTTTCTTTCAGACTGCTCTTCTTGTTTCAAGAGCTGGAGAGTACTTAAGCAACCAGTTAAATGAAATAGGGAGAGTGAAGAAAAGGAGCTGGAAGAGCGGACTGGGTGAAGTCCTGAATATTTTTGTCATTGATACTGAACATTGGACAGAGTGGAGCAAATTTTCAAAAGCAGATGCTTCTACTACCTGTGCAAGATACCGACCCAAATCTTCGGATTGGCAGTCTCAGGAGTATTCCAGCAGCCATGGGTGCTGTGCACACATTGTCTGTCTATGTGACATTCCATGCAGCTAGTGGCCCTCCCTAACCACCACACAAAGTCTAATGACTGAAAAAATGAACACAGCTCCCCTGGAAATACACATCTTATTTTAAGCACCATTTAAACCACTACCTTATAAGCAGCACTTTTCCTTCTTCCTCCTCTTAAAAGATGCCTTATCACAAGACAACAAATAAAATTTTAATATATGAGAGATTTAAAAATTCTTGGGCTTTTTTCTAGCTATTCTGTACATTGGGTTTTTTTTAAATATGGTGGAACAGACATTTCTAATCATAAGATGCAGGACTGAAAGCCAGGCAATGCAAAAGAGTTGGGAGGAATGTATAATATTTTGCTAATGTTCTCTAAATGAACACATTTATAATCCTTCATGTATCCTGATCATACTTACATATATTCTCAAAAGGTAAATTGAAATAATTGGTTTTCCATAATAGTACTTTTAATCTGTCATTTCTATTATTTTTGTAACAGTCAGAAAATCTAATTTACCATCATTGTAACAATAACCTGAGACTTACACTTGGTTGCAATTTTATTGTGTTAACAAAGCTACAGCAAGTAGCTTTTGCAGTAAGCTTGCTACTACACATAGAAAAAAAATCCAATTCTTGAAAAAACGTACATGGCATTAAGGCATTAAACTCGTCTGCAGATTTTGTCAGCAGGGGTTACAGTCAGCCCTCACATACCACGGTACCACGGGTATTGGTGTCCCTCCAGGAAGTCCTCTGTCTGCGTAGAATGCAAGCTTATTAATATGCAAATTTGCCCCGCACATTCCCACCGCCCCCCAGTGCACTGGCACTGTTTTGGCACTGCCCTGCTGTGTGTTGGGGTTTGTGTCAGTGCTTCCCAGGGCTCGCAGGCACCCCACGCCAGGAAAAAAACTTTTTCTGCTCACCCAGGGACACTGCTGCAGGGGGCAGCACGCGCTGCTATTCAAGTGTCTCTCCAGGTGGGTAGATCTGGTCTCTCCATACTTGGGGTAGACATCTACCCTGAGAAAGTCTCGGACACCACCTCTAACCTGAAATCCACTTTAGTACAGTGGTGAGTGTCCCCGTCTCTCATGCAGAAGACTGGGGGCTCGATTCCCACCAGGGAGGCAGTGGTGCTGTTTAAGAGTTGGACTCGATGATCCTTGTAGGTCCCTTCCAACTCAGAATATTCTGTGAATTCTCTAACGTCTGTGAATTCTGTGAATTCTGTAACGTGAGAGTATGTAAATCTTTCATAACTGCATGAGCGGAGTGAGGTGAGCACAGCGTCAGGGGAACCTGCCACGGCCACCTCCCTCTGAGTGGAGTGGAGAGGGTGCATCATGGGGTTGATTTGAATATTCATGATTTCTTAATTTGAATATTCATGACTGTCAGTTCACACAGGCACAGTCCCGAAACGGGCCTCCTTAATTGCTGAAAAATCATGCCGCGTAGAGGTGAAGCCACAATATCGGGGTGCGAAGTGGCGAGGGCTTACTGTATTTCCATTGGAATCATGAGTTTTGCAGTCCTGTCAAGTCTGATGACCAAATGTCTACTTAGTACAAGCACAGAGGAAGTACCAACTCAGCTCTGATCTTCCACAATTATGAAGCCAAACATTTTTGGCTGAGTAGACTTCAATTCTGCTGGTTGGGAAAAACTTGAATAGGTCTAGATCTTCCCTAAGTGCTGGATTTCCTCCACACACTCAGTACTGAACTATCACTGCAAATGCCCAGGAGCGCTCCCCAACACCCACCTACATGCCACCTCCCACCCACTCCAAGGGGCAAAGTGCTCAGGAAGCTGGGATCACCACACCTTCCTTGTCTGGGACACATGTTCACCATGTAGGACTGTAGTGGGGGGGTATTGGCTGGCTGCCAGCTGCCCTCTAAGCTTCTCTATCACTTCAACTCCACTAAGCAGCAAGTTTGATGGAAAAGCTTGAGGTTGAGATAAGGACAGAGATCTCCTAGAAGTTACTGTCATCGGCAAAACACAGTGTGGAAACTGGAATGAAAAATCAGGATGAATTTTAACATATTGGCTTCATGTTTGGGTGGGAATGTTGTCCCTTTTGTGTGTGTAATTATTTACGTGGCTTTTGCTTTACAGTGGTGTTTATAGCGGAAGTCCAAGAACATTAATTCTGCTCAAAACATTGTGTGACAGGAGAAACATCTCCCTGTCCACCTGAAAGGCAGAACCCACAGA